>LTAE01003328.1:0-18550 GCA_001647135.1 Pontederia paniculata
TATTTTGATAAAATAAAAGAATATATATATATATATATATGTATATATATGTATATATATATATATATATATATATAACATGGCAATCTTGAATTTTTTTTAAGGAAGTTTCCAAATTTTTTTACTTTAAGGAAGACAAGAAAAATAATTAGATATAATTTAGTTGTTAAATAATTTCATAATACTTGTGTCTGTAAATAATTTCTGAAAAATTAAAACATGATATGTCACAGGATAATAATATTATGTCTGTAGATAAAATGAGGTTAAATGTAAAAAATATAATCACAATTCTTATTATAAAAGAGCCCTAACACAAGTAAAGATGGTAAATGAAATTGATATAAAATAACTGATCCAAATAACAACTATTTGAATTATCTTTTGGATATTTTTAAATTTTTAATACATTAGTTTTTTATTTATCTTTCCTTAGAATTCTGACTCAAATAATTTAAGATAATTTGAAGTTTTTAATTATTACTATTTTCAAAATTATCTATCCCTGAAAAAACAAAAAATAGTCCCATTATATTTTCTATTATAGTGTCCTAAATAAATTAAGAAAATTAAACATAAAAATAATAAAAATTATGTCAACCATTGTTTTTTTAATTACACGGTAGGTATTTTTATAAATTATATATTTGTTGTAATTGATGTTTCGCTATAAGATAAAGTAAACAAAATATACAATATTATTTTAAAAGACTCTAACTTAATTAATAGTTGATGATTTATGTACTTTAAGAAGATAATAAAGATTGATAATGAAGGCAAGGCGAGAAGTAGACTCCTCCATTTAGCAATTGACTTCTTATTTTCAAATATAAAAAATGATGTCAGTAATAATTTTCAATTAATAAAAATGAGATAAAAAAAGGATTTAATGATGGTGTATCCGAGTACACCATGTACCACATGTAACAAATCGTTGGATATGAGATCTACGATAGATCTTATTTAAAATTATTATTTTCTATTTATCTTTTCAACAGTAGATCTCATATTCAACGATTTGTTACACAGGATACATGATATACCCGGGTATACCATCATTAAATCCTAAAAAGAAAAGTTAGATTATTAGTCTATATACGTTTAAGAAATCAACAAATTAGACAAACTTTGTATTACCTTCAAATTTTATTTTCTAAATCTCAAATATAAGGAAAGGTAAATTAGAGGAAAAAAGTTACATATTTATGTGAAGATAGGTTAATTTAAGAAAATATATACAAAGTAAATATAAGAAATATTAACTGCAATTGAACATCTTTATATTAATATTTTATTATTTTTTTGCAATCTTCAAGTATTTCATTTCGGTTGAATTCTCTTAGTCCAGTTAAAATACATATTTTTTTTATTATATAAACTTAGTCCATTATTTTATTTAAAATTTTCGAGCTCACCAGCATTTGATTACACTAAAATCTCGATAATTTAATTTTTTTCACTAATCTAAATTATTAACTCCCTAAAAAATATATTTTACAAAATTATTTATTTAATTAAACTTTAAAAAAAATTATAATTTAAAAGATACTAAAATCGTTGATGATATAAACTTCTGAAAAACAATAAGGCTTACATATTTTCATTTGCTGTTTCACCGACTAAAAACTCATTAAAAGACGCGTAACGTAATTCAATAACCGCGGCCATTTTTACTGGGCAAGGCTCTAAATAGTTCATATTTCGAACTATCAAACGCTTAATATATGCCCAATAGGGCAAAAACTTGGAAGCTTTTCTCGCTTCGGCATTAGCGAAGACAAACCCGCCTAAATACCATTCCAGCCAAGATACTTTCACAATTTTCTAAAATAGTAGAGTAGCAGAATAATATCAAGCACAGGGTAAATTTCTCTTAATAAATGCCAACAAGGGTGAGACAAAACAAACTTCGGGACATGACAAACTCTAAAAGAAGTTGACTAAAAAGCGCCTACTGAATGTCATTCAGCATCGTCGCTTTTTCCAAATTGAGATGAAAATTTGTAACAGTCTAGTCAAAGGCGTCATCATCATCATCAGGAAGGGGTTGGGCAGCAGCTACAAGCAGTTCTTGCTCATGCCTGGGAAACAAATATTTAATCAACTACAAAGAGAAAAAGAATAGATCCCACATATGGAAAGGGAAAAAACATTCAGTGGGGTGCAAGGAGTGTTGAATTTGCACTTACTGTGCCTGAAGAGCCAAGTCAATCTGAACCTCTGGAGGAGCCAAAGCAGGTGACTCGACAAAATGAAGATTAGGGTCGCTGCACACCATATTCCCAGGTCAATTATGTTATATACCGTTAATTTTATTATGACATACTAGAGTCTACATTACTATAACCAGTTTATACAGTTACCCTGCAAGTTTCCTCGCCAGATAGAGGAAGGGCTTTTCAAAGTTGTAATTGCTCTTTGCTGAAATCTCATAGTACTGCAGGTTCTTCTTCCTGTGAAACGTTACTTGCTTTGCCTTGACCTGCCTGTTCTTAACATCAACCTTGTTACCACAAAGCACAATGGGAATATTCTCACAGACCCTGTTTGTGGCAAAAAAAAAGACACCCTTAAGAATTGAGTGTTGAGACTAAAAAGCAACATATGCCGAATTACCAATTGCCACATGAATACCTGCACAAGTCACGGTGCCAAGTCGGGACATTTTTGTATGTCAAGCGTGCAGTCACATCAAACATTATAATAGCACATTGACCGTGGATGCTGCACAGGTATGATACGAGAATCAGAAAACATATAAATCAGAAGTATATGATCAAAGAAACAACAAAGGAACACAGAAAAAGAACAACTGCAGCATCAACATTTGGAGGTTCAATCTAGTTTGAACAAAAGAACAAAGCAGAAAGCAACTTATTATAAATCAAGCTATGCCATAAACAAACAAACAGAAAGGTCATGACCAAACCAAAGATTAAATTCCAACAATCTCAACTTAGTAAATCGAATTTATTAAATGTGACAAGAATTCATGCCAGCAAGTAGAATCACATTACCCCAACTGATTGTAATGAAACCAGTTATCAACTTTTTTAAGTCATTTTCTAGTAGTTAACATTTTGGAGATAGCATTTCAAACTAAAGATTTTATCAAGAAACAACAGGACAAGCGACTGTGAAACAGTAGACACCCCAGATGGCCAAATTTACATATTTTTATGGGGTTTAGGAGGGTGTGGTGCATGACTTAAAAATTACCAGTAATTTTGGATCAACAAATCGAATGTCGAGACCCAAAAGAGGCAACAATAGGATTTTTTTTCTAATATAAAGTTACTGGTAATTTACATGCGCCGCACCTGCTAGACTAAACCTCCGTTGCCTTTTCTTCCCTATTATTATAGAGGAGACACCAGCCTTTTAGTTTCAAATCATATATTGCTATAGCTAGTTGATTTGAAGTATGGTCATTCACAGATACAACTAATTTACGGGATGTCTAGACGCCAGCGCATAATAACAAGCAATTAAAATGCATCAGTCTAACATATGAAACATTCAGCAATAACAATCAAAGTATACTTACAAACACATACAAAATACCAATTCATAGAACATTATTAAGAAAAAACGAATATAATAGAGCTGCATGAAAAAAATGTACTTACTAGTATCCATCCCTCAACCCACCAAACTTTTCTTGACCAGCTGTATCCCAACAATAGAATCTGATTTTCCCACAGTTTGTGAAGAAATCCAGCGGATGTACCTCAACACCAATAGTAGCTGAACAAAGAAATACAGTAGAAATCGGTTACTGAAATAGGCATTAAAACGATAATGCATAAGTTGCTAAGCTTGTATCACTCACGTTCGTACTTCTTCTCAAACTCGCCGGTAAGATGCCTTTTGACAAAAGTTGTTTTACCTATACACAGCAACAGATTAGCGCACACGAACTCACGTGGAGAATGAAACAATTCTAATTAACTAGATACAAAGTAACCAATGAAATCTGTTTACAATTATTTTGATACCGCAGATATCACAAAAAAAACAAAAAAAACAAGAAAAGGCGAGTAAGTATCATGGAAATCCCTACTCATATCATTTTCTTTCAAACAAAAACTTTGAGCACGGAAAAATCTCCGATCAATTCTCATAAAAGATGCCTATGTGCAGAACGCAAATGGTAATACGCTACAGGCAAATTCCTATCAAAGTAAAAAAAAATCAAAACATAAGAACAGAATCATAATTAGAGCGGTATTCTTATATCAAACAAAAACTATAACGTGCTATCTTGATCCATCAGTTCTACAACAATTAATCTAGAATTTTAAACGTAACAAGATCATAATACATTGGGAAAAAAAGGTAGGAAGCAAAAGGGGAGAGAGAGAGGGGAGAACGACGGAGTACCCGTCCCTCCATCGCCGACGAGGACGAGCTTAAAACTCGGGTAATCTACGGTCTGCTGATTGGGCAACGCCTGCAGACAAAGAAAGATGTGAGAACTTTTGTTCATGCCAAATCCATCTAAACCTTCGGGAAGAGAAGCCCGGGAGCAACGACGGAATCGAAGACGAGGCTGAGAAGAAGAGCACGAACCATGAGAGGCGCAGCAGAGACGGCGGATCGACCTCGACGAAGGGAGAAGGCTTCGCGATCCAAATGAGGACGGGACTGAGGAGGAGGAGGAGAAGGTGGAGAAATGAGGGATTTATTCAAGAAGGAAGAGAGAGAGAGAGAACCCTAAAACGGTGTCTAGAAGTTTTCTCCGCCTTCGTGTTGCTTCTTTTGAACGCGAGATTCTCGACCGTCGGATCCGACGACGTCCTCCGTCGATCTGATGGGCCCAGTCGATATTTTTATGGGACTCGATGCGCTTCAAGTCCAACAAAAATCCATTCTACACCGCTCCAATGTCAATGTGGTGTGCTGGTGCAAGTCACATAAAATTTAGCCGTGTAGGTGCAACCATGTCACTGTGCCACACAGTTGTAGACTTCAAATACGGCTTCGTTTGTATTTTGTTTTCCTTTTTGTTATGTGGGTTAAAAAATTCTGAACCATATTTTGGATAGCATAACCTTTTTAATATTATTAATTGAAATATAAAAATATGTCTACAAGTGGCGAAGTCATGAGTTAATTGACAAGGAAGACTAAAGTGTGATAAAAATATTTGATATTTGGGAATTAGGAACTTATATTAAGAATTCTTTTCATTTTATATTTTGAATTTAATTTTAAATTATTAAAGACAACAACATAAATTTTCTCAAAAAAATTACTGTTCTCCAAGGTATTATTTTGAAATGAACTAATGCAGGTGATGTGGTGTCCCTTTAAGTTTCATTTTGAAATTAATTTATGTAGGTGACGTCATGGAATGAGGTCTGATGGTTTATTATCATGGCACGATTCATCCTTTGTTACATTTGATAGGAATTTTTGGATTTTAATAAAGATATTTCATATTAATCATATTCCTCAAATTTAATTTAGTTAGAATTATTACTAAGACAAATATTTAAAATTATATTTATATATCAAGAAGGGCCGATCTCTTTTTATTACTTCATTTTCTCTCTATTTTCACTCATGCCTTCCCTAGTTATGATTTATTTTTTATCTCTCATAATATTTTTATCCTCTTAAAAGTTAAAAAAATAGATGAAAGATAAAAAATAAATATAAAAGAATTGAGAAATAATGCCATGAAAGAGGCGAAAATTTGAACTAAAATATATTTATTTACTCTAGTTCTACCAACTTGATTATAACTTTTTTTAAATTTCTATTCAAACAAAATTTAACTTAGTCTATTTACATATCTTCCAGGTGGTGAAAACACCTCAATTAAAAAAAAAACATTTTTTCCATTGAGGTATTTGGAGTATGGGTTGAAAACTAGGTGGGTGGAATGATAAAATTTTATTTGGTTAGTAATTTAGAGGAATTATGAAGAGTTAAAGACCAAATTTCAAATTGTAATAAATATTCTCTTTCCCGCTCTCTATCTTTATCTATCTCGATTATTAATAAGCCAAATGATCGTATAGTTATTTAATTTAGAAGGTGTTTACTATATTACCTCTAATAATTTATATTACATAATAAAAAAAATATCATCTATTAAATTATCAGTAATGTACATTATCTTATTTACTATATATAAGTAAACTAAGTAATAACTTATATTATCATGTTTACTTATATAAAAAATTATCAAATACTATTTATTATTTGATCAAAATATTCTTTATAAATATTATTAAGTTAAAAATTTTATATTATTTATCAACTTAAATTATAAACATTTTTACCTCATTTCTCTTTCATTATATTTTTCCTAGTTTTTCTTTCCCTCCGTTACCTTCTTTTCTCATTTAATTATCGTTGAACCAAATAGACCCTAACAATTAAATGTCTATTTTATATTTTGAATGAACATATGGAAAATATGTTAAGTTAAAAGTACTGTTTAAAAGCGTATATAATATTTATAAACTTTCAGAATTATACTTGAGATTTAATGAATTCAATATATGAGAATAATTTAATAAGAATTTTTATGATTGATGAAAATAAAATGTTCAATAGGCAATGGAAAAAATATGTGTTCGTACATTTGCGTTAGAAAACATCTATGAAAGGTGTTATATATACTCTATAATTTAATATCGTGTTAGATAAAAAAAAGGCTAAACAATTATAACAAAAAGTTGTTTAATATAAGAAATAAATTAGATAATCGTTTCACAAATTGCTCCGATAAGGTTTTCATTTTAAACAATATGGCAACAATGACAGCGCTACCCTATAACGTCTATATATGTCATTAAATAATCCTTCATCCATTGATCTTGATATTATCTCTAAAAACTAAATACAAAAATATTGTGTGTAAAAATGACATACAATTTTAATAAATCTCTTAATTAGACATTCAAAAGAAAATACTGTAAAAACATTTAATTAAAAATATTATATGCAAAAATAAGTATGTAAGTTTTACAAACTTCCATATCCATATTTGTTTTACTTGAGTAATACATTTAATACATTAGAATATTTAACAACAAATTTAATGAATGGTAAAAGATAAACAAAGTTATAAGGGTAAAAGAAAAGGAAATCAGTTGCAAAATATGTACAACGAAAAATTAACTTGATGCTAACCATTAAATCACGCCTATTTTGTGTGACATGTACATATGTGATATATACATATTTATACAGCTGCAGGGACTACTGCCAGGCATTTGACTCCGCACATGCACGGAAAGAAAAACAATTCAACCAAAGAGTTTTTTAATCTTTTTTTTTTGTTCAAGGTGTTTTTTAATTCTCTGTTCTTGAAGGCAACCGTGCAATCAGGCTATTGCCATATTCCTTACAAAGTAAAATAAAAATTAAAAAAAGAATTAAATAAACCGATTTTCAAATACTTTTTTAAGACGTCAATCATCAAATTCTTGAATAATTAATTGGTATCAAGACTTCAATAACTCAATCAAAAGATGCTAAACACTGCTGAGGTTCCCACTTCATAGAAATGGATACTCAAGTTTAGTTATACGTTACGATTATATTTAGACATCAGTGTTATCTTTAATATTAGACGCATTTCTTTAGCCATGAAACACAGACCCAAGGGAGAGAAGGCAGAGAGAGAGAGAGAGAGAGAGAGAGAGAGAGAGAGAGAGAGAGATACGAGGGAGAGAGAGAGAGAGGAGGCGGGAAAAAAGGAGCGAGGCAGAAATGTATAGATTGTTCAATAGACGTACGGCGCAATCGAGAAAGGGAAGGTGTCGATATTATATCGTCGCCTTAGCAGGCAGAAGGCAGGGGGATGAAGGGCGTGCTGGGCATGAAAACGATGGTGTGCGGCGCGCTCCTGGAGGGCGCCGGGGCGTCGGAGGGGACCATAGACAAGGACAACCCTTCCAGGGACAGCAGTTACTGCAACCTCTCCACCGGCATCCTCCCCTCCCTCGGCGCCCGCAGCAACCGCCGCGCAATGCTCCGCCCCTACATCGTCTCCCCCTACGACAGCCGTTACAGGCATGACCTGCTGCCCCTTGCACCTTCCTCGATCGCACGTTCTCCGGCGTCGTGGCCCCCGGCCGTACGAGTCTTTCCAAAGTTCTCTGATATCGCACTTGTTTCATGCATGCAGAGCCTGGGAGACCTGTCTGATAGCCCTCGTGATCTACTCCGCGTGGGTGTCTCCGTTCGAGTTCGGTTTCCTCGAGAAGACGAAGGGCGTCCTTGCGCTGGCGGACAACATCGTCGATGGCTTCTTCTCCGTGGACATCGTGCTGACGTTCTTCGTGGCGTACCTCGACAAGACGACTTACCTGCTCGTCGACAACCGGAGCAAGATCGCCCAGAGGTACTTAACCACATGGTTCATTTTGGACGTTGTGTCCACCATTCCTACAGAGCTCGCTCGAAAGATTCTTCCTCACAAGCTCCAGTCCATTGGATTCTTCAACATGCTTCGCCTCTGGCGGCTCAGAAGAGTCAGCGCACTCTTTGCTCGGTACGGTTCGAGAATCCTCTGCAGAACCACGTATAGTACAGTACGTTCTCATTCTCTCATTCTGTATGTTGCAGGTTAGAGAAACATAGAAACTTCGACTATTTCTGGGTCCGATGCATAAAACTCATCTGTGTAAGCATCTTTGCCCCTGCCATGCTCAAATTGGTTCCTTTTTTTTGGTCTTCCGAATTCCGATCGTTTCATGCTGCGATATCTTAGGTAACTGTGTTCGCTGTCCATTGCGCCGGTTGCTTTGCTTACTTGATTGCTGCAAGGTATCCAGATCCTGCAGAGACATGGATTGCTCTCATGTACGCGGACTTCCATGAGCAGAGCTTGTGGACTCGCTATGTGATATCAATTTACTGGTCAATCACCACGCTGACCACTGTTGGCTATGGAGACTTGCATGCTGTGAACACGAGGGAGATGGTGTTCATCATCTTTTACATGTTCTTCAACCTTGGTTTGACAGCGTACTTGATTGGAAACATGACCAATTTGGTTGTTCATGGCACCAGTCGGACTAGAAGATATGTGAGTTCCTAGAGGACCAATCCTCTTTGTATACATTTTTTGTTCTGAGTGAAGAATAATTAGAATCTTACTCTGCGCGTATTGGTTCTGTTGTTGTACTGCAGCGAGATACAATTCAAGCTGCCACAGCTTTTGCACAGCGAAACCAACTCCCTGTCCGGTTACAAGAACAGATGATTTCACATCTCTGTCTAAAGTTCAGAACAGACTCAGAAGGACTGCATCAGCAAGAAACGCTCGATGCTCTTCCTAAAGCCATTCGATCCAGCATTGCGCACTATTTATTCTACTCTCTGGTTGTTAATGTTTACATATTTCGAGGGGTTTCCAGTGACCTGCTCTTCCAACTGGTAAGGTTATAAAAGAATGCATTTAAGAAAATGTTCCTTTCTACGGAAGATACTGGTTGACATTGCTCTGATCACCTTAGCATTTAATTTCGAAAAATCGAAGGTCTCTGAGATGAAAGCTGAGTACTATCCCCCAAGGGAAGATGTTATATTGCATAATGAAGCACCTTCAGACTTTTACATACTAGTGACAGGCAGTGCGGTAAGGGTATTTTCTTTGTTTAAATGATTATTTCCTTACCAAATTTCATATTTACCTATGAATTATAAAATCAAACATAAAAAATGTCTGATTTTCCATTTGTTCGATTGGTTATACGACTATTTTGCACTTGTAATTAAAATAAATTATGGAGAACTTGTCAACTCATGCATCGCCTCGCGTGATGGTGAGCGAGGCACTAGCCTACGCGAGAGGTACTTGCCCGCGTGCGAGGTGAGCTCCCCGGAGGTCGCCTGCGTCCACAACTCACATGTGCGCAGGCAAGCTCCTACGCGCGAGACGAGTTCAAGGGAACTCATCGCGCGCAGGCGAGGGAAGGAAAATACTTTTTAACTTTTAATTTTAAAATTTTGATGGTAAAAGAAATATTTAATAAATAAAAAAAAAATTAAATTTAATGATAAACTGAACGAAAGATAATGGAAAAAGTATAAAGCCTAGTTCTGCTTGATTTTATGGTTCAAAGTTATATTTGATTATGGGCGATAAGGAAATAACTTTAAACTATGAATATGATAACAAAATATGTAGCTGGTATAATTATTCCAGTTAAGCAGAGACTTTTTCTATATAGAAATGTCGTACAAAATGAACCAGAATTCCTTTCATGCTTCATTGCTAATTCTTTGCCATATCCTTCACAGGAGATAATAGATAACCGGAGCGGAACGGATCAGGTAAATTTGCAAATTTTTGACGTTGGGTGATGCCCCTTAAATCCTCTGAAATCTTTGACCTCTTTCTGCAGATTGTCAAGGTGGTTAATGCAGGTGATATTATAGGAGAGATTGGAGTTCTTTGTTACAGACCGCAACCTTTTACGGTGCGCACAAAATCATTGTGCCAACTGCTACGATTAAACCGCACTGCCTTCCTCAGCATTGTGCAATCAAATGTTGGTGATGGCACCATAATCATGAACAACCTACTTCAGGTGCATTTCATAGCAATCATATGGTTCTTCATGAAAGATGTTACTAACAAGATACACCTCAACTGTACACATCATCTTGTGTTCTTGATCTCTCTTCTTTTGTGTCAGTTCTTAAAAGATCAGATGGATGATCCAGTAATGGCAGGGGTGTCAAGAGACGTTGAGAACATGCTCGCCAGGGGGCGTCTGGACTTGCCTCTTACTCTCTGTTTTGCTGTTGTTAGAGGAGATGACATGTTGCTGCAGCAACTTCTGAAACGCGGACTAGATCCAAATGAATCAGACAATAATGATCGTACAGCACTGGTACAATAATGATCTGTATGTGCAATCGCTTCCTTGTGTAACACATCACTTAAATTGACTACCTGGTAGTTGTATGTAGCACGTAGCAGCCTCAAAGGGAAATGAGCAATGCGTTCGACTTTTAATAGATCATGGGGCAGATCCTAATATTAGAGGTATGTTGAGAGCAAAATTTTGTTTCCAGACATGAATCCTAGTAAAAAAAAAAAAAACAAAAGAATCTGAATAGATATGCTCAAATAATGTTCTTTTGTTTTTTCAGCGTGGAATAACTTTGCTAGAAAATCGTCTGCATCAAGTGTGTCTTGCTAATGTCAATTTGTATCTGCAGATGCAGATGGAAGTGTGCCATTGTGGGAGGCCATCGTTGGAAAGCACGAGGATGTGGCCAAGTTGCTACGTGAGAACCGAGCAAACCTCTCCTCCGGGGACATGGGCTTGTTCGCTTGCACTGCCGTGGAGCTTAACAGCTTGGAGCTGCTCAAGGGCATAGTGCGCAATGGAGGGGACGTGACAGTGCCGAGGAAGGACGGGGCCACGGCGCTACATTGCGCCGTGTCCGAGGGCAACGTTGAGCTGGTCAAGTTCTTGCTCGAACGCGGCGCGGACAGTGACAGGCCGGACAGCCAAGGATGGACTCCCAGGAACCTTGCCGATCAACAGAGCCACGAAGAGATAAAGGCTCTGTTCGAAGCCAAGAATTCCTGCGCCGCCAATTTGACCGCGGCGTCACCGAGGCCGCCGGCCTTTCGCTTCACGGGAAGATACAGCAGCGAACCTACGTTGCCGCTCCCTTCGAATGGCGGTCGTCTGTCATCCTCAGTGGATGAAGCATCGACGAAGAGCGACTGGATGCAAAGGTCCAACTTTCAGAACTCCCTGTTCGGGGTTATATCTGCCGCTCATGCGAACAGGACGAACCACAACAGGCTTCTATCCCCTGTCGACAGCTCCCCGTCAATGTCCGTGTCGACGGAGATGAGCAGCGACGCAGGTGGCAATCGCGCGCCGCTGCTCCGGGTGACAATAAGCTGCCCGGAGAACTGGGACGCCGGCGCCAAGCTCGTGCCGCTTCCGGACTCGCTCCAGGATCTGCTCGAACTCGGGGCCAAGAAGTTTGGATTCTCGCAGTCCAAAGTGCTCACGAAGGATGGAGCTGAGATCAACGACGCGAGGTTGATCAGAGACGGCGACCATCTTTACCTGGTCAGCGGAAATTGGAATGGAAGACTTCCCACGGCGGTTCCTTCTTCATGAATTCGGAGCCATGAAGAGACGTGATCGTTTGCGCGGAGAACTGGGACGCCAGTTCAAGCTCGCGCAGCTGCCGGAGAAGTTTGGCTTCTCACGGCCGAAAGTGCTCCCAAAGGATGAATTTGAGATCGAAGACGTGAAGTTGATCGGAGATGGCGGTTAACAGTGCAATGTAAGTTGCCCTTGGTTTGACACGATTCAAATTTTGTGATGATTTATATTATAAAAGTTTGGATAGAAATGTAAATATAATTTTTGAAAATAAATTATATTATTTGAGTGAAATTAAGAATTCGATATAAGTATTTAATTAGAATAAAATATTATTATATTAATAGTTAAACGATTTATCTTATTTAAATATTTTTTGTTTTAATATTTATTTTTCTATCAATATTTTTTATTTACTATAATAATATTAAATTTGTATTAATTTTAATTTAATAGTTTTAATTTTATAATATGTTATTTCGATATGTGCAATTTGAACATGTGGAATATGAATTTTTATGTTTGAGCATTATTTGGAGTACCGTGTAATATTTATTAAAATAAAGGTTATAAATTTCTTAGTAATTTCTTATATGGAAGTCTAATATTTTGTTATGAATCGATTTCTTTTATTTTCATTTAATTTTTTATTTTATTATACTTTTTAAATTGTTTTGCTTTGTTTGAAATGTGAGTGAAATTTTAAAAATTTCTTTATTTTTGGCTAGTTTTATCTATAAAGTTTTAAAATGTTGATATAAGATATTACTTTTGGATAAATATATATTGTTGCAAATAACTAAATTATTATTTTAGGTCTTGTATTTGGATTTAGTTTATTCTAATAAAAATAATTTCTTTTATTTATTTTATATTTGATATTACTGTATAAATTTGCATCAATGTATTTTTTGGTAAATATTCTATTTCACCATTATGCTATTTTAGATTTTTGTTTCAGTAATAATCCTACTCACAACCCTTTTAAAGTTTATTAACCACAATATTTCTAAAACTAAGAGTGAAAGTGGTTAATAGCATTTTCGCGAATAAAAACCTGATTTATAAATTTTGGATGACTTCTTTAAGCATAAAAAATCATGCTAAAATTATTTTTAAAAAAAGGACCTAGGACCTAGTTGTAAACAATAGCATTTAAATATTAAAATTAATAATATGAAATCTGACACATTAAATATTTAAAATTACATAACTATGAAATTATAATCACACTAAAAAATTCAAAATTTATATCAAAATAATATATTATTTAATCCTATTTTTTATTTAACTATATCAAATTAATTTAAAATACTATAGTTCAATGCAATTACATTAAAATATAACTTAATAACTTTCACATTTTAATTATATCCAATTTAAGTTGTGCTAATAACCTTACTCAATCTAGTTGATGATGTAAAAAAAAGAAGTTTGGTTCAGGTCGGGCTTTGTCGATTTTTTTGGTTAAGAACCCTAATTTAATTGGGTGATTTTATTTCTCTAGAATATCAACCTAATTTTCATTTGAAGTTTAAATTTTGGTTTTTCCGGGTCGGTTTATCAGGTCGAAGAGGGTTTTTTTTATTTTATAAGTTTTATATAATAGGATGATACCGAAAATAAATAATATTAAAATTTTAATATAAGTAATTATGATTAATAAAATAAATTAGATAGTCTTCTACTTTCTTAATCTACAATTATGATTTGTTATGTTATTAATTTAATGAGAAAAGGAGAACACATGTAAAAAAAAGAATAGTGAGAAAAGGAAAAAAATGTAAAAAAATATTAAAAAATTATAGAATAAGAAGAAAATGAATTATATTATGTTATTATATTATTATTATTTATTGATAAAAGGATAAATTAATTTTAAAAAAGTTTCAAAAGTAAAAAAAAAAAGATAAGTTACAAATGAAGAAAACATTGTCCAATGTCTTCGAACCCAAAGTTATTAATTTGATCAGAATTTATCTATTTTATTTTTGTTTAAACAATAAATTAGTTAGGTGTTAAAATTAAAGTCTTAAAAATTGATGGGTCTTGATAAAAAAAAAAGAACCCCTATAACTCATCGCCACAAGCACCAGAGAAATCATAAATCAATAACAACCACAAACACAATAGTAATAGTTGATGCTATATAATGTTAGGGACATAGATAATAATTAATTATTTGATTATAAAAAAAGAATGCATAGTGCATTTGTAGTAAACTATTTGTATCGCACAATAGGTAATGATATATATTAGTCAAAAAGAATACTTGACGTGTTTATTGTTCTCCATGTTAACTATTTTTCTATTAGCAGGCATAATTATCTAGTCTGTGCATATTAGAAGTATGTTGCAGGCTCATTGAGCTCTTTTTATTTATTATTTTTATTAGTCTTTTTTACATTGATTAGGGTTCTTATTGGGTAGATTCAAATATTCGTGTTGTGTCAAGTTGTTCTTGGGTCGATCAAGCAAGATTTGATTGCGCTCGGGTTTGTATCGTGCTGGCAACATATTTTGCTAGCACCATCTACACAAGTCGGGTTGTCGTAAATTTCTTTTATTTTTTTATCTAAATTTTATATACTGAAAAATGAATTTATAAGTAATAAACTAAATATGTGTAAATAAGCACATTATAAGTCTATAATTGTATAACTATATAAGAAATTAGTAACATGTATATATTAACTATAAGTATATGGTATAGGACATTATACATATAAAGTAATTAATATTTTAGTGTATAAAATTATATGTAAATATGTAAGAAGTAAAAAATTATTTTATTTGGCATCTTAAGTCGGGTTGTGCTTGTGCTTGCCGTGCCATGCCTAGCATCTAGTTGGGTGGCACAAAAAGATTTGGCACCGATATACCTAGCCATTATGCCTGTTTCGCTTGGACGGGTCTTTGTGCATCTATCCATCTCTATTATTATGCTTTATCTTATAAATAGGGAACCCATGAAACTTTGCTATCATGACATAAGTACTTTTTTGAAATAATTATTTTGGAGGCTAGTTCACTCAAAATTTATCTCATATTTTTGTTGAACTAATAACCTAGTTATCCATCACATTCGTCTTCTGATGTCGAATCACACATGGCCTTCATCATCCCGTCTAATAATGATGTCAATCCAAAAAATTAGGAGGAAACTAAAGAAATACACATACTTGTAATTTTTTTCTAATTTTCATATGCATAATAGCTTAATTATAAAAAAATAGAGAGATGGGGAAGCCCCTCTCCCTCTTAATCCATGATCCCACTCGTGACAACCATCCGAAAAAAATATCTTCTGTTGCAATCTTCCTCGTTTGCTACTACCACCTCATCGACATTTTCCACCACATGTAGTGCTCATAAAAATAATGTGTCATTATGTCCTCACAATCGAAATTATCTATTTTTTATCATCTTTGTCGAACTAAATTTTTACTACATTCATATAACAAAGAAAATTAATCGAGTTTAGTACAAGATTTTATTATAGTTTTCAAATAGAACATAGTTGCGAGAAAGTTTCTATCACAATGTTTAACGAGCCAAAATGTTTCGAAGATGACACGAATGAAATTTAACCTCCATATGAGTCATCAATTTGCATCAAAACATGTTGAAATTAATATTGAGAATGATTCATATATAGTTCAATATGACAATGAGTCTAAAAATCTTAATGAAGACTCGTCTGTTATAGTATGTAAATATGAAAAATCCGATATTAATGATATTGTCTTGAAGTCGTCAAATCTTGAATATCAATCAAGACATGAAAAATTTGAAAACTAAACAAGGATCATCAATTTGTGTGGTGGACAATTAAACTTGAAGTCATCTACAAAGTTTGGCGGGAAAAAGGTTGGGAGACAAATTTCATCTTTTAGAGGCAATTGTTTTTATTTCAAGCCTTCGTATAGTTCATGAGACAATCAACATTGTTGAATTTGTTTGTTAAAGAAAAAAATTCTAAATATTTGAGTTTGCTTGAGACACTGTCCGATCAAACATATAATAATAATAATAATAATAATAATAATAATAATAATAATAATAATAATAATAATAATAATAATAATAATAATAATAATAATAATAATAATAATAATAATAATAATAATAATAATAATAATACTTGAACAAGGCTATTTTGAAAAACTATGAGGATAATCAAGTAATAAACAAATTTTAGAAATTTTATACGTGAAACTCTAAGATATCATATCTGAAAAATAAGGTTCGTCCAAAGGCCATGTTGATGTTCAAGTAACAATGTAACTAATCCCGAGTGACAAAGGGTGAATTTCCATAATTACCCCAATTGTTATTTGAATATTATTTGACTATTTTACCCCTTGTCGCTAATAATTATATTGCTTAAACTATAAACAATATTTAAATAGTCTAACAAGATAAAAGTAGAAAACTGAGAATTAGAAATGTATTGATTGTTAGGCGATCATCACATCATATCATATGAGCAGGTAGTGTAATTGCATATGTAGTGAAAATATAAGTCTTGAGGCCAATATTCCTCTTGTGCATGCTCTTCCCCTTATGTAACGAAAATGATTCATAAAAAAAAGACATATTTTTTCTTCAAAAGATGACACTTATCATGGCTTGACTCACCATTGACCATTATACATGGAAGTACTTTGGCATTTCCTAAATACATAAAGAACTCTTCCTATGACAAAATATGAAAGATGAAATGTGTTAAAAGAATTATTCCCAGCCAAAGCATTGTTTTTATATTAAATAGGTAGCCAAACACACTAAAATTAAAACAATATTGTAGTGAAAAGTAAAGTAAAGTAAAGTATCACAAACTAAAGTAAAGTGTTGTATAATTGGCAAAGGTTAATATTTATCCATGATTGATTTATTATGAACTTTCTTGTTCAATTATTTATTGTCTTATATATTGAGCATCAAAGTTCATGAGAGAATTATCTCTTCTACGTTTGAATCTTACATGTAATTGATCTTGTTATGTGAGGATCATGGCATGCAAATGGTTAATACTCGTGATAACTTTGAATTGTAAATATATGACAAGAGTCTTTAATTACCATTCATTTTATAGTAGTAAAGTTGTAATAGTTACTTCTTGATGATATAAGTTTCACTTCTAGATATCCTGTTAGTAGACTTCCACACTTATAGAAGTTAAAGTTAGTTTTATTTAATTTAATTTGTCTTAGTCCATGTTTTCAAAATTTTGTTTATAGTCAATAGTCAAAATCAAAGTAGAATTTATGTTGGTGGCATCCCTAAGAATGCATAATTATCTTATCGCATGCGTATGCTTTTTGAAGTGTTACATAAGGTATTAAAGCATAAGGAAAGACACTTGTCAGTTGTATTTATGTATTCTAGGTTTATATGCAACGTCACAAGCAACCACCATGCCATCGATGCAGGGTCAAGTAAGTTTTTGTTTGTTTATATATTATAAAACTTTTGTCCCTATCATATATTGATATAGATTACTACGAGAAACACCCTGCTCGTCAAGCCCACACCCCTAGTATGAGGTAGGAAGGGGTTCAAGGTGAACTAGTGAAGGAGAACGTGATGCAACAGCTAGTCCAGGGCAACCAAGCATATATGCCTCCGTTCGAGCGATGAGCAACACTTTTAAAGATATATTCAAAAGGTTCTTAAGTTGCAGTCTCCCAAATTCGATGGCTCTGACAACTTTGACCAAGCATCACAATGATGGTAGAGGCATTTGAAGAAATGTAGTGCATAAATGAAAGGAAGATTATCTATTTTCTAATAGGCTATTGTCGACGCCAAGGACTCGTTAAAGACGACCAAAATCACCAAGTTCTCATGCAATAATGTTATTACTCGAAGAACTTCAAGAAGCTTTTGAGGCCCATTACTTCCTAGCATATAAGTAAGGCAAAAGAAGAAGAGTTCCTGCAGTTGAAGCAAGGAAATATAATGGTGCCACAGTAATTGACCAAACATATTCGCTTGGCGAAATAATACACAATGTAGTAGGATGAGAAGAAAGTAACTTAGTGGTTTATCAAAGGATAATGGCTAAGAACCAAGGTGATAAGACAATTATAAGACATTAGATGAGGATAAAGAGTTGGCATTAGAAGCTACTGAAGGAATATTAATGGTTCAAGACTCAGAAGATTAAGGCACCGACTAAGACTAGGATCAATACTGGTTTGGGGAAAAAGATGGGTTGCTCGGTAGGATAGATCATGTGACAAACTGCAAGAAGGATTGTCAACAACAACAAAGGCTTGACAATCAATTACGACAATTGTGCAACACCTTAGAAACCTCGTGATGCACCACGCCAACTCCAACAACTGCAACAACAATAACAAGGGCGATAATAAGCCCATATGCAATCACAATTGCGAGAGAGAGAGAGAGAGAGAGAGAGAGAGAGAGAGAGA
>LTAE01003328.1:20476-37920 GCA_001647135.1 Pontederia paniculata
CGAGGATCTCAGTGTGGAATGAGCGGACGCCCGAAGTATCCACAAGGAGGAGCAGTGGACGCCCGAAGGATTCAGGGAGAATCAGCGGATAACCACAGGTGTACCAGAGGATGTGGCACATGTCAAGTCGGTCGATTGAAGGTACCACGGGTGACGACCGAAGGATCTTGACAGGTCTTCAACTCCAGAAGTGGACGTCCGGGTGATTGAGGTGCAATCAGTGGGCGACCAGAGCAGTTGAAGAAGAAGGATGACACGATGTCAAGTAGGTCGTCCACATGAGGTGGCGGACGATCGAGGAAGCTTGACGAGTGTCTTCAACTCCAGAAGTGGGCGTCCGGGTGGATTGAGGTGCAGTCAGCGGACGACCAGAGCAATTGAAGATGGTGGAACAATGTCAAGATTGATCAGCCATAGGTGGTGGCAGACGATCGAAGGAGCTTGACAGTTGGCTTCACTCGAGATTGGGCGTCTGAGGTGATTGGAGTGTAATCAACGAGCAACCAGAGATGAGTGGAAGCTCGAACAAGTCAAGATTGGTCGGCCGCAGGTGATGGTGAACGACCGAAGGAGCTTGACAGATGGCTTCACTCAAGAGTGGACGTCCAGAAAGCTGAAGTGCAGTCAGCGAACGACCAGAGATAAGTGGAAATTGGAGAGGGTCAAGATCGGTCAACCGAAGATGAAATGCAGACAACTAAAGGAGCTTGACCGCACTCTTCAACTGGAGAGTGGGCGTCCAAGAAGCTGAAGTGGAATCAACTGATGACCAAAGATCAGTTGAAGAGACGTACTCACGTCAAGATCGATCGGCCAAAGGATTAGCAGATGACCGAAGGAGCTTGAGTGAGGGACAAATGCTTCAACACTTGAAGCTGCGGACGCCCGAGGGTGAGCGGTGGACGACCGAAGCACTAGGCGGCAGTTCAAGTGGAGACTTCACCAGAGCAGCGATCGACCGAGGCAGGAGCAACGAGCGACCAAGGAGTAGGTGAAGGTACTGTACTTGCATTAACAACTAGTTTTCTGAGTGGGAGAATTAGGTCGCTAGTGCAGAGTATAAATTGTAATCCCGAGAGTCTTGGAAATTAACTTTGGCAAAATATTCAGTGAGAGCATTGAGCGTGAGAAAGCCGTAGTTCCCCTTCTGCGATTAGAGTGAAGAATCCAGGATAGAAGGGATTGTGAGTTCGTGAGCAAACTGTAAGAGGTTGTCTCCTTGTCCTCGAGAAAGAAAGGAGAAGTTGTAAGGGAGCCTTCGCCCTTGAAGAAGGAGTTAGTGATCTCCGGAGATCTCGTGTTCGAGAAGATCGGAGCGGGAACGTAGGCCAGGAGTTCGGCCGAACCTCGTCAACAAACCTTGTGTTTGTGTGCTTGTTTGTTCTCTGTTCTCCTCTTCTACTACTTGTTTATATTTGCATCTATATGCTTCCGCTGATTAAACTAATATAACATAGTAAAAGCAGTAAAAGATTTTAATAACACTAATTCACCCCCCCCTCTTGGTGTCATCTCGATCCTACAATTGGTATCAGAGCTTAGGTCACTCACAAATTTGTAATTACATACAAATCACATATAAATCTAACCATCTATAGTGTAAATGGCATCAACTAGTTTTACCCTAGGCGAAGGACAATCTACTTCTAGACCACCTATGTTTTATGCAACTGACTTCTCTTATTGGAAGATTAGATTGCAAGCTTATGTGTGTTTCACGGACAGTGATATCTGGGATGTCATTGAAAATGGTTTTGATATGCCTACCAAATTAGTAAATGGTGTATATGTTCCTCTTCATAATATTAAACGAGAAAAGTGTGAGATTGTGAGTTTTTTTATAGAAGAGGTATCGCCTAGCTCTTAAAGCGGAGAAACAATGAGTTTGGTGTAATTGGATCTTTCTTACCCTACGAAGGAAAGCTAGTGGATCTCCGATTGTCTCGAGGTCGAGAAGTCGGAGCGGAGACGTATGCCAAGTTGGGTCGGACATCGTCAAAAACTCTTGTGTCTTTAGTTTGCATTTCTCTCTTACTTACTTTATTTATTATCTTGAATTCACTATATCACTATTGCACTCATTCGTCATAAATAGCTTTTATATTTGAGCTTTACGATAAATCGATTTTGAGTTTTCATGTTTATTTTTAGAAAAAAAAATTTATTATACCAATTCACCCCCTGGTGTCAAGTGATCCTACACATATTATTGTCCAAATAACAATGTGACGTGACCTGAGTCACAAGGATGCAATTACATAATTGCCCTAATCATTTATTTGAAGTTGATTGATTTTGTTACCCTTTCTACTTGTAATTATATTAATTAAAGTACAAAGATAGTTAAATAGACTAATAAGATAAAAGTAAAAAAAATAGGATTGCTAGTTGTACTTATTACCAAAAGATTATAAAGTGGAGGTAATTAAACTATAAGTTCCATCGTTCCTATTGTACAAGTCTCTTATTTTTGTCCAACTAAAATAGTTTGGAAAAGGGTACAATTATTTTTTAAAATAGTGAATTTATTTATCATGGGTTAATTCATTATTGATCAATTGTACGTGAAATTACCTTGACACTCCTAAATAAATGAAGAATACGAACTTTTTAAAACAACTAACATCAAGGATGAAGTAACTTAAAAATTACTTCCAATCGAAACATTGTATTCATATAAAAGACTTAATGCAACACATTAAAATCAAAATATGTCATGGTAAAAATTAAAGCAAAGCAAATATGGAAAAGTAAATCAAAATATAATTATCTTTTTTTCCGAACTAGCTAGCTTCGACTGCCTTATAGACTAATAATGATTAAGAGAAAGAAAAGATAATGAAAAATTAGAAAAATAAATATATGTGAAACAATTAACATAATTATAGAGAAATAGATAATTTTTATTTGGTGAAATATATTCTTACAAATATTTATATATCTAATTAAATAATATTAAAGTAGGAAATATATTTTAAAGGCCCCTTTCCTTAGCTTTGATTAAAAATGTAACGAAATAATATTAAATTATGGCTTGGGGATCTCCTCGTCACGTGACCAGTGTTCGGAAAATGGCGGAGCGGGACATCTTCTCTTGGAACATCATGGTCGCTGCCGGGTATGGAAAGTCAGGGTTCCTAGAAGAAGCCTCAGACTTGTAGCGACAGATGCTCTGGCCCTGCCAGATGTGTACTCCTTCCATCGCATTCTGAGGTCATATGAATTCCATCAGAGGCAAAGAGGTGCATGCGCATGTAGTCCGGTTGGGATTCAAATCGGATATCGATGTGTTGAACAATTTATAACCCATGTACGCGAAATGTGGTGAATATATTGTTGCTCAGAAGATGTTTGAAGGTATGCCAAGGACAGGTTGCATCTCTCGAATATCTAGGTATTTCAAGAACGATGAGTTCTATGAGGGCTTGTAATCATTCTTGAAGATGCATGATTTTCCTCCTCTAAGAGTCAGATTTGATGACCATAATGATAATGATTGTGATTATTCCTTTGGCATTTTAGGGGAAAACAAACTTTTGGAAAGAGATTCGTGGTTATGTCATGAAGAAAGGCTTCATTGTCATTCATCGATGTGTCTGCCAAACTAATCAATTCAGATGTATTCAATGTAGTCCTGCTTGGGCTATTCACGCATTTCTCAGTACTGATGAGTCGCACCTGCAAATTAAGGAGATTAATGTGAGTCCTGCTTGGGAATATATGATGGGATCAGAGCATTTGGATTTGCTCTGTCAGCGTGGCTCTGGAAATAATAATGAAGCATCAAAAGCTTACATTTTTTTGTGCCACAGTGAGATATTAGTTGTTTTTGCCTTTGGGCTCATCAACAACATACCTGGGATGTTTATTTCAGTTAAGAAAATATCGAACATGGGGTCAATGTTGTCATGCCACTATAAAATTGATCTCTTAATTGTGCACCGAGATATAACCCTTACACTATGTTCGGATAGACCCTCATTAAACGGAAGGGAGGGTTGGGAAAAAAAACAAAGCACAATTTCCAGATCTTCAGCAGAGGCAGAATATAGAAGTATGACATCAACCACATTTGAAATTCTTTGGATCATTGCAATACTGAAGGATTTTGGATTGCAGAATCTTAAGCAAACTCAAGTTTTTTGTGATAATAAAGCAGCAATTCAAATAGCTTCAAATCCAATGTTTCATGAACGAACAAAGCATATAGAGATAGATTGTCATTTTGTTAGAGAGAAAGTTCAAAACAAAATAATTCATACTAGATACATTTCTACTTCAAATCAACTAGCTGATGTTATGACTAAAGGCTTAGGAATTCAGCAGCACGAAAGGTTAATACAGAAGTTAGGAATGTTAGATGTTCACAAATGTCAACTTGCGGGGGTATGATGAAGTCAAGTTGACACACAGCTGATCGGGCGACCGATGTTTACAAATGTCAACTTGTGGGGGCATGATGAAGTGCAAGTTGACACACAACTGAGACATCGGGTGACCAACGCAAACCTAGAGTAACATCGGACGACCGACGAACCCAAAGGCGGACGACCGATGAACCAGCGGACTAGGACGAACGACCAGCAGCGGACTAGGGCGGACGACCAGCAAACCTGCGGACGACCGATGAATCAACAGGCGAACGACCAATTGAACCAGCGGACCAGGGCGGACGACCACCAACGGATCAGGGCGGACGACCAACATACCCGAGGACGATCGACGGATCAAAGGCGGACGATCGAAGACTAACAATACTACCTGAGAACGACCGACGGATCAAAGGCGGGCGACCGAAGACTAATAATACCTGAGGACGACCGACAGATCAAAGGCGGGTGATCGAAGACTAACAATAGTATAAATCGTAGGAAATATAATTATCGAGACTGATTGAACGTGAATAGAGTTTGTCCACAATACAATCCATCTTTTATTTTTGTGAAAGGTGTTGATATTTTTACAGATGTGAAGGAATGGTAATAGGAGGATTAATAAAGTGTACGTATTTACTTTCCTTACAACTTAGAAGAGAAAAATATATTAGTTTTTATTTTCTCCTTTAAAAAATTTAGTTATTCAAATAAAGACAATTTTTATCCTTCTCTTTATTATCTTTCTTCCTTTAAAGTTAAACATACTTTTAATAATCTAGCTTTGCTTAGAAACAATAAGAAAGAAGAAGCCTCATAAATGTTAAAAATGTGTTTGGATTGAGGTGGAAAAAGAAAAGGAAGATAATGAGACTATGTGAAAGAGGGTTCTTCAGGGTAAAACTATTTATCCTTCCTACAACTCTAATTTAAGATGAATATTTTTTAGTTGGTTAAGAAAAAAATGAGATTAAAATTTTAACTTTTTTTAAAAATATTATCCAAATAAGAGTCACTTTCGTAACTCTTATTTTCTTCAATCTAAGAATATACTTATAGTAACATTTGATTACTATCCATATTGCCATGGATAAAATAAACTATGCTTATAGTATGGATGATGAAATAATACGAACATAATGCTTGTCACGAGAAATAGATGAGAGAGAAATCACACATAGAGAAAACACTCATAGATTTACGAGATACACTCTTAATTAGGCTACATTTTTTTTATGTGAAAAAATAGTAGATGATCCAATATACTAAATAATCCAAACCCTACAGAATTTGTATATGGACTTTTAATACAAAATAGGAAACGTAAGCCCTGAGGTTGTCTAGGTTTCAGAGGTTCCGTCCCTGCAGGAAATTCCCCTAGACCCTCTCAGACTCGTTGACTGATCAGCAAGTCTCACGTATGAGACATGCGACTTCGCCGCCTCAATTACTCGAGCGGTTGTCATGCGAATCATATGAATTTCCAGTGAGTTAATATCAGATTCTAACACATTATCAACAATGCTAAAATATCAAAAGATACTTGTAGATACTAGACATTGAAAATCAGATTACATTTCTTTCGATTTAAATCCCCTCATAAACTAACTATTAGCACCTCATGTACTCGACAGAGTCTAAATCGTGTGAAATGTGCTAATTAAATTACATCAGAGACAATATAAGACATCTCAATTTTCATTAATCATGATTTGTTGAAAACTCTTGGAATTTTAGGTAAAAGAAGAAGTAAATGCAACTACGTTCACGTTCTAAAGAGTCTACTTGTGCGAGTTTTTCCTCATCAGCAACTCTCCCACTCTTCGAAGAATTTGCCGCTTCTTCCTCTGCCGCGTCGGCGACTCCCATTCGTTGTCCGTGCCGTCGAGCTGCTTCTCCTCGGCGTGACTCGAGCGGCCGCCGCCGAGGCTCTTGGCCTTCCCGGACCTGCGTTCTAGGACGGCAAGACTGTGATCACCGCTGCTGTGCTCCGGCGAGCCGATCATGTCGAATATGGAGCCTTCGAACCTGTCCGAGTCGCCCAGTGAGAGCCTACGTGCCTTGGGCAACTGCGGCCGATCTCTACCTCTCCACTTCTCCGATGGAAACTTCGCCATCGGTTTGCGTTGCAGAGCTACGTCTTCCGGCGGGCTCTCCTCCTCCAGCGGCCTGGTCGGTCTGCTCAGGTCCAAAGTTGATGTCGCTACTAACAAGCTCTGCAGCTCCTTCACGCTGTCCACGGCGGCGGCCTCACTGACCTTGAGGCATTCGAGCTCATTCTTCACGCCCTGCAACGCGCCGTCCTTCTCTGATAACGTATCCTTCAGCTGCGAGTTCTCCGTCCTCGCGATCGCCAGGGCTTCTTTTACCACTGTCGCCTCGTTTATTGCTTGTTTCAGTATGTCTCGCAGCTTGGAGATCTCTTCCCTCGCGGACCTCTGAGACTCGAACAGTCCGCTGTTCTCCTTCTTCATGTTGCTGATCTCCTCTTCGCACATCTTGACGCACGCCAGGAAGCCGTTCTCCTTCTCGTTCCACGCAGCGAAGGATTCCTCTGCCTCCAGCTTCAGCCTCTTGGCGTCGTCTGCTGCCGCGCGAAGCTTCGCCTCCGCCTGCTTCAGCGCAGCCCTGAGATGATCCCTTTCCTCCCTCGTTCTATCGAGCTCAGACTGAGTTTTGAGCAGCTTCTCCTTGACAAAATTGGACTCCGTCGTGACTTCTTTGAGGGCCAGCGCAAGGTCGTCCATGGCCTTCTTGCTCTTCTCCTCTGCTTCGATGGCCAGCTTCAACTCCGTTTTGAGAACGCCCATCTCCTCGTGGCCGCGTGGGACGGCCGACGTCGCAGCGCTCTTCCCGGGCATCCTGCCGCCTCTTGCCGACGACGTCTCGATGATTTCGACGGATTTGCTAAGGGAGATGATCTCCAGTTTGGCTTCCTCGAGCAGTATCTTGGTTTGCTCGAGCTGCTTGGTTTGGCATGCGAGGGACTCGAGCATTCTTCTCTCTGATTCCTTGGCCTTCTCGGCTTCAGCCTCCAACGCTCGCGTTCTGCTCTCGCTCTCAGAGCGCTCCTTCCATTTGAGCTCTTCAAGGTTCCGAAGCGCTCGGCACTTCTCCTCCAGTTCTTCTTGCAGCTGAACAATGCTTAATTCTTCCATCTGCACTTCTTGTGCCATCATTTTAACATCGAGGAAAGAAGCCAACTTTTCGATCTTATTAGCTTTAGCAGGTGCGTAGGAACAATTAGTTATATCATCTCGAGAAGTATACACGTATTAATGGTTGCATGCATGCAAATACTATTCTGAATTCAGAGATAAATGCAATGGATTGCAAAGTAGCCTTTCAGATACCGAACAAAGTATGGACAGTTCTCTATTCTCTCCTGAGGGAGAGAGAAAGACTCGGAGCTTACTTTGTGGAAGGCCTGTCATTGGCAGTTAAAATTAGCAGGAGACGTTAAAATGGCACTGCTGTTTTTTTATGTGACTACCCTCGTTGCACAGGTTAATAGCATCTAACTTATTTGATATTCGAACTAACGACGATAGAGTTAAATCTTACCCAAATTAGTGATTCTGAGAGTTCAAATTCGAGATTATTAACTTTCTCGTTCCCCAACTCCGGGATACAGATCCGCTAATCATTTATGTCACCCAATTTTAGTTAAAATGGCACTGCTTTAGTCCTAAGAAATTGAGACACTATCTTAGTGCTTTTCCTTGTACAGGGGACCAACCACCCCGGCCAAGCTGCAAACAAAAATGAATGGCCTCTTTACCGAAAAAAAATGAATGGCCTAATTTTGTGCTGTTTCTAACATCTTAACACCAAGTTCTTTTGTCTGTTTTCTGAAATCCAAACCCTGATAAATCACATTGCTTGACCACCTGCCTTCCAAGTTTAGCTATTTCAGGTTGCAACTTGACACTTTGACATACATTATTCGTAAAAACGTTCTAAATTGGAAGGAACACAGAAACCATTTTGTTTAAATATAATCGAATATCAAGCAAATACATAATTGAGGCAGAATGTGGCCACAAGCAACTCAGGGTTTCTCTCTGAATCAAGAACAAAAATGTGTTCTTCACAATTCATTATTGATTTATTTAGTCAGACTCAATTGTTATGAGAGAGCTGGATAACCCAAAGCCATGCATGCTACAACAATTGATTTTTATAGTTGATGTCCTTCTATCATTATCTATCCATCCATATGGTGCATCTAATACTCTTTCCTTCTAGTAGTAACTCAAATGCTTTGTTGATATCTTTGAAGCCAACTTCATGAGTAATGAATTCATCCAAATTGAGCTCCTGCATAGATGTAGCAAAAAAAAAGTAACTGTGAAGCCCAGTTGATGCTTTAATTTTGATGACAAATATACCCGAAGACTCGTTCCATATACTTTAACACTACTCAGCATAAATTAGCATTCTTTAAGAAGCTTGTTTGATATCCTTGTAGTCTTTAATGAAGTTCATTTGATGGTTTTTCCCTCTTTCAAAATTAGATAACAAAGTAGTATCAGAAACATGTTGAAAAAGCATGTTTGTGAAGATGAATACATGAAAGGCAAATGATTTCACACTTGACTAAAACTAGTAACTAGATGCATTTTTTCCCTTCATTGCAATGAGATCGAAACCTATGCACGCTTCGACGTAATTTAGGACATGTTTTATCTCTTGAGATTATTTGGTCAGAAAGTCTAGTGGATATTTGAATCAGGATAAACATGCTAACCAGAAGATGTACCTTGCTAAGATATTGCCTTGCAAGAATTGGAATGTCATCCTTTGCTTTAATTCCTCCAAATAATGATCCTAAGATAGATTTTCCATGCAGAAGCTTAGTCGGCGAGATGCATAATGGTAAGCCATGCATCTCAACCCCCAGGATGATCGTCTTCCCCCAACCCTGCACATCAATTATGATGATATGAGGAAACAAGAGATAAGTTTGTATTCATGTTAGTCCATACCTGATTTACTTCAACTTTCTGAAACATATGCACATTAGAGGTTCTATTTAGTTCTTTACAGGTTATGTGGTTACTTAGATTTGCAAGACAATTGGGACTAAAATTTTCTTTCAAGTTCAACCATTAAATTTTGAAGTCTTCTTTGAAGCATAGGGCATACTATTGGTTAACAATTGATGTAATTGCATATATATAGTTCCATCAAAATTTTGTCCACATATAATCTATGCAATCAGTATTTATTTACTGGAAATTTTGATATAGAAGAAAATTTTGCATAAAAGGATTTGAAAGAGACCTCCCGCGAGCTCTCAAATGCCTCATTCATCAAGGATGCTATGCCAATGCACTCAAAGCAATAGTCAGCACCTCCATTGGTCATTTCTTTGATCACCTGATGAAGTGCCAGAAGAAAAAAAATAAGGTTGATCAGTAAGGTTTCTACACAAAAATAGATGACTAATTTGGAAGTTGCAGATATATATATTCTGAAATATATTGGACCTGACTGATGGATCTTTCTCCAATGTCTTTTGGGTTAATGAAATCTGTCAGCCCAAACTTCTTTCCTGAGAAAGAAAGCAAATCATCAGTGCCAAGTCTTATTGACAACCATACTTTAATTTTATGAATCTCCATAGAATAATTTTGCACAAAGAATATGCATATGCCAGAAACAATTAACACTGTTTCATCCTCTCAGTTCAGAACAAAAAAATTCTTAACTTTCTAGAATTAAATCATACAATCAGTGTTGGAGCAGGGGCTTCAACACTTTTTACAGCATTTGCAGTTGCAGTTAAGAAACACTTCATGGTGAAATGAACTATAATTAAGCCTACTGGTCACAAGACTACAGTAAAACATGATGATCAAACGAAAGAAAAACAAAACTGAAATATGATGGTTCTTTCCAAACCTAGTTCAAACTTGTCAGGGTTCAAATCCACGCCAATTATCTTGGATGCCTGCCGGAGTCTCGCTCCTTCAGCCACCTGCAAGCACCAGAGACCAGCCCTTAAATACAAAGCTCTATTGGGTCTATTGCAAAACCTCAAACTACATTTGATCAACTATGTATTATACTTTTCCTGAACTGAAGAAACTATGCATGTATGCATTATAAGATCGTTTTCTCTTCTAAAAATAAGGACAACTAGTGAAAATTGTACTCTAAGAACATATTACCGCCAGGCCGACAGCTCCAAGTCCAAAGATGGCCACAGTGGATCCTGCCTCCACTCCTGCCACCTTCCATGCTGCCCCAACTCCTGTTATTGTCGATTCATGCCACAAGATCAGTGCACTCGGAGAGAAGAATATTGAGGAATGCTAAGAACCAAATTATAGTGCTGACCGGTGGAGACGCCGCAACTGAGCAAGCATGCCTTCTCCGGAGGAATCGTGGAGTCCACCTTGGCGACGTTGGCGGCGTCCACAACCGTGTACTCGGCGAAGCTGGAGACCGACAAGAAGTTGTGCAGCGGCGCTCCGGTGGCCGCGTCCGTGAACGTGCTAGGCGGCGACTTAGGCGGCACGACGTCGAATCGAACCTTGGAGCAGTTGTTGCTCTTCTCCGACCTGCAGTCGGCGCACTCCTTGCAGTGCGCGAGGAACACCGGCACCACGGCGTCCCCCGCCGCCACGTCCTTCACTCCCTCGCCCACGCTCTCCACCACCCTGTGGCACAGAGTTCATCTCAGAAGCCGCCATTCAACGTGCATGCCATTGACATAGGAAAAAAACACAATGGGGGTTCACGTTACCCGAACGCTTCGTGGCCGAAGATACGCGGGAACACGCCCGGGAACTCCTGAGGGTGAGACGAGAGGTGTCAAGACTTAGTTCTCTCAGTAGTATACAGGCAATATTGGAGGAACCGTACCTTCATGCGCCAGAAGGTGACGTCGCTGTGGCAGAGGGAGGTGCATATGATCTTCACGCGCACTTCGTGGGCTCCCGGCGGAGCCACCACCACCTCCTCGATCGTCAGCGGCTCGCCGGCAGCCCTGCACACAGCCGCTGTAAGGTGCGGCCAGCGGCATCAAACGTTCTGTAAGGCAAACTTAGAAAACACAGAGAAAGCTGTAATATACAACTCCTATACCTCTGCATCGGATTGGTTTTGCTGCTGTGTCCATTAATTTCTTCCCTCGAGCTCTTGCTAATTACTTGGTTCCTACTTCGTCCAGTGATCCTATTAGTACTATGCTCGCTCTAAAATCCTCCATGGTACCTTGAGATATATAAGGATAACGATGGACTGGAACAGAACACAGAGGTCCTTAGCTTTCGGAGTGCATCATCTCATTACAACCCTTTTCTTCGGGTATCTGTTTCCTCGTGGAGGGATGCATATGAGATCATGTGGATGTGGTGCAGCAAAGTGGCGTCCCCTCTCGTGCTATGGACGTGATGGAACGGAGATATGGCGACTAAAATAATGGTTTGGTAAAATGATGAAGTTGGTGTAAACATTTCTTTGGTGTTTTTTTATTGTCATGGTACGTTTGGTGTAAAGATACGCCATCTTTTGATACGAAGACAAGGATCGAGGAAAACTCATGGCCAAGAGCTTTATTGTATTGGTCTCTGTTTCTTGCATGAATGGGGGCAATTGTGGAGCATGTTCTTTGCGCCATGAAGCATGGAAAGGGTACCAATGGCTGACATCGCTGCAGCCGTCAAACGTCTTCTTGTGATGATTTCTATGGACTTTGCCTTTGGATTTGGTATCATGAATGGCCATGTTTGGCTTTATGTACAATGTACTTCAACTATGATGCTGAATTTTTTTTTCCATATATACGTCAACTTATTTTTTTGAATGCCATCGTCATTTTTAAAATTTTATTTTTGACTATTCTATATCATCTCAAATTTATGATTTAATTATAATGAATAATTTTTCTTTAAGAAAAAAAGTGAGATAAACGTAAAACTATTTATCACTTTATCACAAACCTTTGACTATAAAAAATTTATAATTTTGCGACAAAAAATTCAATCACAAATATTATAAAATTGAGCATAAATATAATTTTATGACGAAAATTGTGACGAACATTCAAAAATTATGACAGATACCATTCTATCACAATTTTTGACAGATACCATTCTATCACAATTTTTGTAAAGGGAAGGAAGAATGTTGAAATGCTTTTATGATTTTATTCATATGTGATCATATGTGATACTAACTACTATTGAGATGATGATAACCATCATATGATACTAACTACTGTTGAGATGATGATAACCATCTTGTTAGTTACAATCAAAGATATGATTACACAATATCTTCAATAGGCCCCCTCAAGATGTAGTTTTCGGCAAAGAAGTTGCAGCTTGTCATGAAGAAACTGAAATCTGGCCCTGGACATTGGTTTTGTCATGATATCAGCTACCTGATCTTTGGATGAGATATAGCGAACTTGGATCCGTTTGTTTGAAACTTCATTGCGAACGAAGTGAAAGTCGACCTCAATATGTTTTGTTCGTGCATGAAAGATTGGATTGGCCATGAGATAGGTCGCCCGATGTTGTCGCACCACAGGGTCGGAGGAGCAGCAAGAGGGAGACCAAGTTCCCGGAGAAGAGAGCGAAGCCATATGAGTTATGCAGTAGTATCAGCTACAACACGGTATTCTGATTCAGTTGAAGATCGAGAAACAACACGTTGTTTTCTGGATGACCAAGATATTAAATTTGGTCCAAAGAAGATGGCATAACCACCAACCGAGCGACGATCATCAAGGGAGCCGGCCCAATATGCATCAGAAAAGGCTTGCATTGACACAGATGATGCTGGAGAAAAAAATAGGCCGAGAGATGAGGTGTTGTTGAGGTACCGAAGAATCCGCCTAACGAGTTGCCAATAAGTTATAGTTGGAGAATGCATGTACTGACATACAAAATTGACTGCAAAGGCAAGATCAGGTCATGTTATGGTTACATACTGAAGAGAGCCCACAATTTGGCGATAAGTTTCAGGGGACTCGTAAGTTGGTGAACCAGAAGCAGTAAGCTTTGTCGAGGAGGCAAATGGAGAAGAGACGCCCTTGGCAGTTAGCATGTTCGCCTTCTGAAGAATATCCTTGATATATTTTTGCTGTGATAAGAGTAGTCCACCATGCTGAGGAATGACCTCAATTCCGAGAAAATAATGAAGCTTGCCCAAGTCTTTGATCGCAAATAGACCACCAAGAAAATGCAATAGTTGAGTAAGGGCGGCCTCAGAGCTTCCTGTAATAATGAGGTCGTCAACATAAACAAGAAGAAAGATAACTATGCCCTCACAATTATAGATGAACAATGAGGTGTCGGTTTGAGATGGAGTGAAGCCGAAGTCCTGAAGAGCTGCTTGAAGTTTATGAAACCAGGCCCGCGACGCCTGGCGAAGTCCATAAAGTGAGCGTCGAAGAAGGCACACATGATTAGGTCGGGCAACATCAACAAAGCCAGGGGGTTGAGACATGTATACCGCTTCGGTGAGGTCCCCATGCAGGAATGCATTGCTCACGTCTAGTTGTCGAAGGGTCCATTTGAGCATGAGAGCGATGGACAAAACTAGACGAATGGTTGTAGGTTTGATAACCGGACTGAATGTCTCTTGAAAATCCACCCCTTCACGTTGATGAAACCCTTTAGCGACGAGGCGAGCTTTGTATCGATCAAGAGAGCCATCAACATGGAATTTCTTTCGAAAAATCCACTTGCACCCAATGATGTTCATGGAGGGATGTCGAGGTACGAGCTCCCATGTGCCATTATGAATGAGAGCGTTGAACTCCTCGGCCATCGCCTCACGCCATGGAGAGTACTTGTTAGCCTCGGAGAAGCAGCTGGGAATGTGCTCAGATGCATGCGCCGTGGAGGTGGCAGTGAGGAGGGCTATAGCAGATTTTAAACCAACGAGTGATCGATAGTCAACCTTATTTCGAGGCCTCAGTGTCATATGTGGTAAAGTGACTAAAGGAAGAGAGGTAGGAGAAAGACTAGCGGATCGAGTAGTTAAGGGAGAAGTTGAAGTGTCATATAGGGATGATGGAGTGTAAACTAGGTTAGAAGATTCTAAATGGGATGGAACACTAAGCCATGGGGTAGTGGGTGAGTAGGGCTGAGATGGTCTGTGAGGTTGCGATTTGAAAGGATAAGAGGTTTCATCAAATCGAATGTGTCGAGCAGTATAGAGTCGATTAGTTGCAAGATCAAGGCATCTATAGCCATGATTCGACGAGGGGTAACCTAAGAAGACACATTTTGTAATTCGAAAATCAAATTTATGGTTATTATAGGGACGAAGGTATGGAAAAGCAGCGCATCCAAAAACACGCAAGGATTTGTAATCAGGTTCCTGACCAAAAAGGGCTTGATATGGCGAGGATTTTTGCAAGACATGAGCGGGTAAGCGATTAATCAAAAACACTGCAGTCTCAAAGGCAAAGTGCCAGAAACGTCGTGGAACATGTGCATGCGCAAGGAGAGTGAGACCAGTGTCAACGATATGGCGGATTTTTCTTTCAGCAGCACCATTTTGTTCATGTGTATGTGGACAAATGAGGTAATGAAGAATACCATGGTTACAGAAGTGACCTGTAAGGCTTAAAAATTCACCACCATTGTCGGATTGAAAAGAACGAATTTTATTATTGAAGAATCTTTCAACAAATGACTGAAATTGTTTGAACGTAGGTGCAACATTATACTTAGACTTTAACGGAAACAACCAAGTAAACTTAGAAAAATCATCCAAAATGAGAAGAAAATAACGGTGCCCATAAGAAGAGATGGTCGGTGAAGGTCCCCAAACATCGCCAAAGAGAAGATGGAGAGGCTCAGGGCTGCGGGTGTTGGTTGCTGGGAGGTGAAGACGTGTAGACTTGTCGTAGAGACATGCTTCACATTTGGAGATGGCCGGCTTTGATGGCTTGTAAGGAAGGTGGTGTTGACGAAGAATATGACGAACAATCGGCGGTGCTGGGTGACCGAGACGTGCATGTCAGTGATTAATGCATAAACTCTGAGCGGAGAAGACTCTAGGGGAAGAGAATGATTGAATCGATGGAGGAAGACAGTAGAGGCCCTTGTCAACATGGCCGCGGAGGAGGAGCGCCTTGGTTTTGAGATCCTTAACAAGAAAATGAGTTGGATGAAATTCAAAGAAACAATTATTGTCAGTAGTGAAACGTGAAACAGATAATAAGGAATTTTGAAGATCTGGAACACGAAGTATTCCTTTTAAATAAAGAGAACGAGATGAAGAGGGTATAGAAGAATGACCGATATGAGAGATAGAAAGAGGCATACCATTCCCTACTTGAAGTTGATCACATCCAGTATAAGGTTATGAGTTTGAGAGAGACTGGAGATCTGGAGTTGAATGGTGTGTTGCACCAGTATCCGCGATCCAATCAGTGTAAGGACCTAGGACGGAGTTTGAAGCAGAGTAGGCTTGAGGCAGAGGTGGGCGTGCATCATATGAGGAGTATGGACCAGCGTTGGTAGGTTGAGAAGGAGCCATAGCATATTGAAGAGGTCCCTGATGTCGAAAGCGACATTTGTAAGGGCTATGTCCCATCTTGCCACATACAGGACATGGATCGCATCGCTCGGATCGACCACGTCCACGATTATGGCCATGACCTCGCCCACGGTCATTGGTCATGGAACCAATGTTGGCCTCTGGTTGAGAAGGAGTAACACCACCTAAAGATGTAGTATTGATGTTGATCCTTATTTCATGACTGGAGAGAATGCTGTGTAGCTCAGCATAAGTCATAGGATCTGGACGCGCAGTGATAATTACCTAATTATTCATATTTTGCTTTATATAATTAATATAATTCACATGCATTTCATTGTCAAATTCATGCATTTTCGCTATTTTGATTCATTTATTTCATTCAACGAGTCAGCATCTACATAATGTGCATTTTGTATGTCTAGGGGCTATTGGATGCATGGCGGAAGGATTAAAGGAAAAAAATATTTCTTCACGGGCCGTGATGACTGTAACGGGCCATGACATCCTTCCATCATGGGTCGTGATGAGTTGTCACGAGCCGTGACGACATTTACAATGAAACCTACCTTCGGTCACGATCGTGACATGTATGTCACGGGTCGTGACAACATGAAACTAGATTGTAGCTTCGGTTACGGCCGTGACACTTATGTCACGGGCCGTGACATTACTCCATGAAGAATTCCTCCAGTCATGGTCGTGATTCCCAGATCACGGGTCGTGACATGATTTTGATCATGTCCGTGTCGCAAGCCGTGACGCATAATAACCCTTTGGTCACGACCGTGACATGTATTGTCACGGGCCGTGACATGTGCAGCCATGATAATACCCCAGATTATGAAGTTTTCGATCACAACCGTGACATGATTGTCACGGGCCGTGAGAGTTTGCGGGTTTTTGTAATATAATGTATTTTTATGGGATTTTCGACGGTTTTGATTTCTTATCAACCATATTCTAATCCTAGACGAATTCCATCATTACAAGGCCTCTCCATCTCTATAAATAACACCCAAAAGCCTAGAGAAAGGATGCTTGGAGCCTGGGAGAACTTAAAGAAGGAGATGAAGTGCTGCAGGATTGACGATCGTCAAGAAATCCAATGTGTAATTGTTCTGTGTTATTTTATTTGTATTATTCATGTATCTTCTCCTATCTATACAAAGGATGAACTCCCATATTTTATAGTTATTTTCTTTTGGATGACTTTTATTGTAAAAAGGGAAATTGGGAAACCCTAGATTTTGTGAATATCAATTTAAGTTATTTTTCAATCTCCTGCGCATGCTTTGTTGGATTTCTTATGAAATGTTTTCTTGATTAATGATTTATGAATGAGTTATCATCTTGGATAAGAATAATTTATTTATAAGGCATTGGATCTAGAAATATATTTATTCTTTTTACATTGCATGTCACATCTGATGTCATCCTGGATAGGAATGTTGGATGTGAGATCTGTTGAATTATCATCCTGGATAAGAACGATCTTCAGTCTAGGTTTTACAACTTAATGCATTTCAAAACCCTAATAAGAGAGTTGTCATCCTGGAT
>LTAE01003329.1:0-10117 GCA_001647135.1 Pontederia paniculata
CTTAACCCGGAGCGAGTAACATTTGTCTTGAGTTCGACTTATAGATTTAGTTAGAGAGGTGAACCAAGTTGCCTTGACCTCGAGAGATGCTTGATAGGAAACTCGGGAAACAATCTCTTGGTTGGCCCCGTAAGAATATGCCACGAGAGTGGGGGCTTACTGATCAGGTTACCTCTGCGAGAGCAGGGTAATGCTCCAACCTGAGAAACTCTCTGACTGAACCTCTAGGTCCCCCTTAGAAAATAGGTCAGTACACGCTGAGAGGCGGTACCCCTCTGGAACTTGGGTGTCAAGATTTATATATTTTTATCGGGATTTAAGATGGTGCACTCTTTCGAGGGAGAAAGTGTGACCATGGCCAGATTACATTTGGTCAAGCCTTGAACCTCCACCGCGATAGCTGGAAGGTAAAAGGTAGAGCAATCACTGTGAGAGCAGGGTTGCCTTGACTCTTGGTGTAAGGGCCTGGACGACTTTACATGATTTCACGACAAAAAGAGTAGATGAGTGTGATTCAGAGGTGAACCTAGGGTCCTGGTGTCCTCTCATTTTTAAAGTTATCTTTCTTAATTCAGCTTTCTCTATTATAAAAACCAACAAAAATATTATTTCTATTAATTATCCCTCACCTATTCCGGCTAGGGCTTGGACCTCTAGTGTCAAGCCCCTAACCGCAAAAGCTTGACTAAGGAATAGTAGCAACAGAAGCGTGAAAGCGAAGTTTCCCTATGGATCGATACCTGAAGTACTCGACGATTGCTGAATACTTGCGGTGATAGGAGTGTGCTAGGTTTATAAATAGTAAAATTTGAAGTGAAGATAACTTTTTGCAGAAGATTGATCCTGGTTAATCCTTTAACCTGTGGTCATTTTTTATTCTACCCCACACTTCGCATCAATATTCTATATGGATTATGGTGTAAATAAAACTATCATCAATGAAAATAATCACAAACTAGCCTAAAAAATTTTGAAGATCCAATTCATTATCTTCATAAAGGCAGTAAATAGGTCAATCAAAACTACATGACTAAAAATTACTCATAATAATCCTATTGTATTTTAAATGTTGTCTTTGGAATATCACTTTCTTTAGTTTTAAGCTAATGATATCCAAATTTAAGATCATTTTTGGAAAAGACAATTGCACATTGTAATTGATTAAATGAATCATCAATTCTTGGCAAGGAATATATGTTCTTCATTGTTACAATGTTCAGTTGTCTAAAGTCAATGCACATCCTCACATATTCATCTTTCTGCTTAATGAAGTCAGCAGTTGCTTCATATTGATCAATAGACATGTTTCCTTGCTCAAGTTTGAGGAGGTCAATTATTTTCTTGTCACATGCACAATCTGAAAAATATTTCTCAAAGAAGACCTAACAAACTTTTTTCATGACATGATGGGACTGCTAGCCAAAATTCTAACCTTAAACGCCTTCCACCAACGTTCAACATTACCCTCCAACATAAATTTAGCAAATATAATCTTATCCTTCTCATCGTAACATAAAGCAACAAATATCTTTTCTAACTTGTTTACTTGTACACTTAAACGAAGGAGGCTCAAGTTTCTTGAATTGCTCAATGGTGCATTTGCGGTTGTCTTTAGGTTGCTCAACTCTAAATTTATTGTTTATATTATTATGTGCACATTATATCATTCCTATGAAGTTTTAAAACAACTTCAAGTCGAGGATCCTAACCCAAACCTTGATCTTGACTAGAGTTTGGATCCTGATTTGAACTTTGTCCTTGTGATCTTAAAGATTCAATCAAAATATATATGTTGGTTTAAACATATCAAACTATATAACCCAATGCCTATACAAGTGCATAATGACATTTTAGACACACATAGACAATTTATAGATCCATAGACCAATCTAAGCAAGTTATGTCAACCTAAAAATAACTATGCAACTTTAATCGGTTCAAATCTTAGTTTAACCCATAAGTTGTTATATATTATGATTGATCAAATGTAATATGATGGAAGCGTAGTATAATTAATTTGATATAACACATGGACAATGTTATAGATGTAACAATAACATAAGCATTTTATATTGATCTTCGAGCGAATTCACATTATCCAATACTTATATATTATACAAGATATTTCTTATCAATCAACATCCTTATGCAAAAACTATACGTAAAGAGGAGTCATATATCCTCACAAAATGATCTAAAGAGAGATTTATGTCTCATCTATATCTCATTCAAAAGTGCTTCCATTTTAACACAAGATCACTGAAAACCGCCAAATATTGGTCATCTTATTTGAAAAATATTGAAAAGTGCATTATAAGTAGATCACGACTTAATAAGTCAAAATGTAAGCCCAAGCCCAACTTCACATTTAGCCCAATGGCAAACACCAAAAAATTTCATACTAATGAGGGTAAATATTTCTTTTCACAAGTCAAGGAAAAAATAAAAAAATAAATTCTAATCATTGTTGTCAGATGCACGACACGTCGCCAGATAAAAGAATAAAAAAAGGAGCCAATTATTTTTTTCCTTCTCTTTCGTTTTTCACCTTCTCTCTCTCACTCGAAGATGCTACTAGGGGAGCCATGACATCAGAGTTCTCACACACGATTCGCCGACGTCGAAGACGGATGGCATCGTCGAACTATACGACTACAATCCACTCATTGTAATAAGTGAGATGGTGTAGGCATCGGGAGCGTTCTTCGTCTAGACAGAGCTCGGACTCGAGCCAACGTCACCGGCGCACAAGAGTGATTCCGGCCACCTCATGCCATAATACATTGTCATTTTTCGCAGGTGAGTCAATTGGACTTATGGCTGTTTTTGGTAGATGTTTATTTGATATTTCAATTGTGATTTATCTGACAATGACAGTGTTCGCCTTATCAGAGTTCACTGGATGTCATGCTTGTAGCTTGTCGGGTTAACTCTTTAGAGGAGTCAAACAACATTTTTGTTTGAGACATTTACGAGTCGTCAGAGCTGAAAGGGACAATCTAAGGGTTGTATCTTCGGTTCTCCTCGACCAGGGGAGACTTCATGGGGAGATTACTGTCATCGGACACCATTAGACCACCAGAGATGACGACTCATGGTTGGATCCTCTTCTCTGATCGGTGACTATTAGTTATCGAAAACTAATAGGATGAATAACTCATGGTTTAATCGCAGTTATGTTTATTTGATTTCTATAGTCGACCATCATTGCGCCTTTGCCAAATTTGAACATTGTCTCAGAAGAAAACACTAACTAAATGGACACATTTGTGCATTGGTAAGAGGCTTATTAACAAACACATGTCGTGCAGAAACAAAATGTGATAACTATCCTGCCATAATGTGTATGAGTAAGAACGTTTATAATTAATTATGTGAGTTAACAAATAAGGGTCACTATTGATTACTTGGTTTTAGCTAAGGGTAATGGAACATGATGATGCTGGATTAGGTACAAAATAAATTAATTAGAATTAGAGTGGAGAAAATGCTAATTTGGATGAAGATCTAATAATTTTCTAATGAATATTTAGATGCATGTTTAAGGGTATAATTACAAACCTACTTACAAGATGGGTATGCTGATATATACATATAAAGACATATAAATAGTAGCATATATATTTTTAAATAGATAATTAGCATTTAGATAAATATGATTAGCATATAGTTAAATAGGAGTCTGTTAATCCAGAAAGTGGGATAACCAGTGAGTTAGCATTTGTTAATACAAGTGACAAAAATCAGTGTATAGGTGACGGTGCATAAATATAATTTTTATGTATGATTGATGAAAGTTATATATATAAATATATATATATATAATATATATATATATATATGTATATATGAAGTGAATATATAAGATCAATAGCTAATCTACGAAGTGATTTGGCAAAATAAAAAGTCAGCATACAATGAATTAAAGATTTGGGACGATTAACCATGAGAAGAATTCATATAAATTATGTAGATGCTGAAATAAGACTGATTAGGAAGGAAGAGACAATGCAAGTATAATTTTCTTAAGACATGATGCATGACCACTAGTTAATGGTACTTGTCTAGTAAATATTTATTAATATTCAAATGTCTTGAATCTATTAATTAGAATTGTATACTAAGTTCAAAAGAGGTAGAAAATGATAAGTTACTTAAATAACAATAATAATCATTGGATATATTTAGAATAAGTGGATCCAAATATATGAATTGCTATGATTATCGTTTAAATCTGAATTATAAAATAAATATATTATGATCGATTAGATTTAAGTGTATAATCATAAATATGAGATCCTCAGAGAATCTAAATGAATACTTGATTAGGTTCTTAGTTCATAGAGTTCCTCGATGCGAGAGGCCCGACGAGGTTGAGCGTAGCCGAGGTGAATGAATATAACCACATCATTAGTGGTCCAGTTAAATCATTTTTTTAGCTCATGTGATTAATTATATTGATTAATGATGTGATTGTCTTTGAGCTATTGTCATGGTGTGTGGGATTCGATTTTCTGAGGTTTTTGCATATTTTCGTTATGAGATTTCCATGGATATGGAGGTTTGATGTATTCTCTTATCCTGGATTTTTCGAATGTATGAATGTGTATTTGTTGCGAATCCTGCATGAAAATCTATATTTTAAATATGAAGTTTGATCTTAAATGATATTATGGCACATCATGTATATGCACTAAAGCATGCTCGGTGTCTCGCGTTGAAGCGAGGAGTGGACTCACGGTGGGCGAGGTGATGGTGGTAGCTCTTTATCATGTGGTTGAGCAACTACTCGTGTAGTTGAGGTGATCTATGTATAGTGGACAAAGACAATGATGGATGTAATTCTCCATGATGTGGTCGAGCGACGACTCGTGTATTCGAGGTAATCTACATATGTTGGGTATGAGAAGTACTCGTAAACGGTGAGTACATGACGCATAGTTATTCAATCATTCATAGCATGTTTTAACTTTGCATCTATATTACAAATATTTTCATATAAAATAAGCTATGTTTGATATAATAATATGTTTGGCATTTGACGATAGACTTTGAGATGCGATTTCTATTCGGATTTGTTTTTCGACTTTCATAGTTTGTGAAATCTCTATCCTTAATAAGCTTTTCATGCTCACCCCTCTATTTGTTTATTTTTTATGCTTGTAGGTGAGGAGGAGGTGATGGTCTTCGTGGATGGCAAATAGCTTTGCATGCTCAGAAGGAATGTAAAAGGGGAAAATAATTAGGTTTCGTGTGTGTATGAGAGTTTGGAGAGGATGAGCTATATTGTTCTTTCCTTTTCTTGTCATTAACATAGACTTACCCTTGTGTCTATTATTCTTGTCCATTTACATTTGTTATTTTATCATTATGATGTTGATATTATTCAGATTTTGCCCATGTATCTCTATGTACATGACTCATTGTTGAGTTTTTAGCAAATCCAAGAGTTAGTATTATTTTGATCGTTGGATCATAGAGTTGAATTTGAATGTGTAGAATGTCATAACAACCCCTTGTGACATCCCGACGATGGTTTTGGGGCATCACACAAAAGCTCATAATTTATGGGTTATTATTTTCTGAATTAAAAAAAACAATATAAATATATACCATATTAAATGTTATATGTATTTTACCATAAATAAACTAGAAGATGTATCATCATCAATATATCATGTAGAAGCATATTTTATAATGTTTCATGCACGTTGCAATTATGTATATATGCATAACACACATGTCATATCATCAACTGACCAGAGATGTCATATCATCCCTTGGGATGAATAGCATATCATCCCTATTGGGGATCAAATTATCACTAAAGAAAACAAATCACCTCGATAAAGAAAAAATAAATGCATGATAAATGTAAGTGTGTAATATTGTCAAATATCCATATTGCAACATATATCTTATGTTAGCATTATTAATACTTCACTCATTTGTTTAAGTCATACACAATATGTCCAAAAGAAATTGCAAGGTATAAAAATATGGCTGCATCAATGCTAATTTCATTCCACGAGTTTCACATGAGTGCAACAAGTTATAAAATTCATAACAATTAGAAAACGCCTCATAATATACATTTTGCCAAAAAAATATATACTCTGATAATTAATGCATATAAAATATTTATATTAACTTATTTTGGAATGTCCATAGAAAATTCAAAAAGGTGAGATTATTCTATTTTATTGTTTGGTGTTGATAAATTGAGTGATGTTGAATATGAATCCATAATGCATAAACCTATGATAAATAAACCATTTCTAATCTTAAATGGCATTGGACTTTTTGAGGTTGAATCCATACATAAATTTAGTTTGCATGTATTTTGTTTCATCTCAACATCTAGACAGATGGTGTGATGTACAATGCAAAAATCACATCTCTACTTTGCATAATCTATAAATGTAACTCAATTGAATCTGAAATTAAACTTCTAAGTTTATGAGATAAAAATATCATGTGCTCACTCTAATTACTTTATTTATCAAAGAATTTATAATTCAGATGAAACATCACAAAAAAACAACACGAGTGAGTCTGAATCATTCACTTATGACTTTTGAGTTTGATTAATATAATTCCAAAACCATTAAAAAGTAAACTTAAAGATATACATATAAGGAGTTTCCTATTCTTTGGAGGAGCCCAAGGTAATATTAATTTTTTGTCACAAAATTCATTTTAACTAAGGTGTGTTCTACTCATATATAACTTGACTTTAACGTGCAGATTGATAGCACATGATCAGAACAATCCTTGCTTAACCAAAATATTATAGAGATAATTCATAGAAAATGAGTTAACTATTTTCCTTATTATGAGAACAATAATAATTTACTTTTAGTTTGATCTTGATCATGAGGTCTAACTCTTCTTTCAATTTTTGTTGGCTTTGGACTTGGGGTGATAGGTAGGTAAGCAAGTTAAAAAAAGAAGTCTTATCCAACAGGAAAAATTGACACGGTCAGTTAAAATTGTGGCTAAAGATAGACTCTATGTTGACAATATTTACATGTAATGTCATTTAAGTAATGACTTGATCTTCTCCAATTTTATCTTTTTATTCATTTACTTAAGACATTATATATAAACAGGGTCTCAATCACGAGAAAGTAAAACAAAATATCACAACACAAATACTCTTGGATAATACTATACTAGAAGTATGATCAAAATATTTTGGGTACTTTCTATAGCAAATAATGGAAGAAATGGAGAAACGAACTAGTTGCATGGTCAGCTCCCTTTTAATTTTCCCTTTTCAAACCACTTTTCTACTTAGTTTCTTTTCCAAGCCTTCGAATGACAATTTGTAAATGTATGTGGCATCCATGGATATGTTATTCCAGCCCCTGTACCAATGGTATTATTATGGGAAGCATGCTACATTGTGAACAAAATGCCCCTTGGAGCATCTCCGCAACTGTGGCAAAGAACACATGCCACTTTGCATCTATGCCTTCTAACACCCACACTTGTGCTTCGCATTATTTGGGACTTCCGTCAACACACAAGAAATAGCTTTTTTAAGCACCGCATGAGTCATTACTCAAAAGTTAACCCATGACAAGGACCTGTCATCCTTGCACGTCCTTCTGTTGTCAAATATCATCATGCAACATATATCCTATGATAGCATTATTAATAATTCACGCATTTGTTTAAGTCATATAAAAATATGTTTAAAAGCAATTGCAAGGTATAAAAAATATGGTTGCATCAATGATATCATTCCACGTGTTTCATAACATCAATTTGCATGGAAGCTTGAGTGCAACAAGTTATAAAATTCATAACAATTAGAAAACTCATCATAATATAAATTTTTCAAAAAATATAAATTTTAAGATTTAATCCATATAAATATTTGTTTTAACTTATTTTGGAATGTTCATAGAAAATTAAAAAAGATGACATTATTATATTTTATTTTTTGTGCGCTAATAGATTGAATGATGTTGAAAATATGAATCCATAAGATAAACTACTTATGATAATCAAACCATGACATTGGATATGAAATTAAACTTCTAATAGTTTATGACCTAAAAATATCATGTACTCATTCTAATTACATTATTTATCCAAGAATTTATAATTCAGATAAACCATCACACAAAACGGCAAGAGTGAGTCTTAATCATTAACTCATGACTTTTCAGTATGATTAATACAATTTTAAAGCATTTGAAACGTAATCTTAAAGATACACTATAAGGATTTTCCTATTTTTTTGGAGGAGCTCAAGGTAATATTAAATTTCTATTACAAAATTCATGTTACTAAGGTGTGTTCTACTCAAAACTTGACGTTAATGTGCCCCAAAATTAATAAAGATTGATAGCACATAATCAAAATCATTCTTGTTTAACCAATAATTGTAAAGATAATTCATAGGAAAGGAATTAACTATTTGCCTTATTATAAGAACCCTAATCATTTATTTTTAGTTTGTTCATAAGATCTAACTCTTCTTGCAATTCCTCTTGGCTTTGGACTTGGGGTGGTAGAGGTAAGCAAGTGATAAAAATATTAAAAAAGAAGTCTTATCCAACACGAAAAACTTACATAGTGTCAGTTAAATTTGTGGCTAAAGCTAGATTCCATGTTGACAATATCTACATATAATATCATTTAAGTAGTGGCTTGACTTTCTTCTATTTTATTTTATTTGTTCATTTACTCAACTCGATCACGAGAAAATAAAACACAATCTCACAACACAAATACTCTTGGTCGATACTACACTAGAATCATGATAAAATATTCGTTTTGGGTATTTTATAGCAAAAAAAGATTGAGGAAATGGAGGGGCGAACTAGCCACACGTTCTTGTCTTACTTCCCTTGTAATTTTCCTTTTTCAAACCATTTTTCTACTCAGTTTCTTTTGCAAGCCTTCGAATGACAGTTTGTAAATGTAGGTGCCATCCCTGGTGATGTTCCTCCACACATTATGTTATTCCAACCCATGTACCAATGGCATATTAGAGGAAGCATGTTAACCTTCTACCTTTTTTGTAGTTTTTTGATCTAGTGAATGCTCATTTGCTTTCCAAAGCGAACTGATTGTTCATTTTATTGTTGAAATTATTGTGCATGTCGATCGCACCCTATATTATAAACCAAATGCCCCTTGGAGAATCAGCTCCACAGCCACGCGGAGCACCGAAGCCACGTCGCTTTGCATCTATGCTTGCTAGAGCTCATGCTTGTGCTTCGCATTGTCTGGGACTTCGGTCAATGTTCAACAAAGAGCTTGTCTAAACACCGCACGGGTCATTGCTCGAAAGTTGACATGTGACAAGGACCTGTCACCCTTTGGAGTAAGTGTTTGCACATCCACCTTCATGGAGTGGGCCGGCGATATCTAGTACGTAGAGGCCTAGGGGCCAAAATGTGGGCCTTTAGGTAGCCCTTCATTTTTTTTCGTCGTTTGATATATTCCGCCCTTTAAAATTATGTAAAAATGCAAACCAAGGGTATAGATATATGAAACTCTAAAACATGTGATCAATATTTATGGCCAATTATTAGATGATACTAAATAAACATATTGATTAGTACACAAATATCAAACATCTATTTTGCACTTAAAAGTATTTTCTCGGTGGTTTTGTAGATGATTTTTCAAACATGTGGGATATAAGGTCAATGATGCATGACTCTTAAGGTGATATATTGTGCTTTCCTTACGCACCGAAGCTGCTTAACTCTAGTGACATCCTTTTAAGGACCTCGAGTTAAAGGATTGAGGATAACAATTGTATCTTGGATGATTTTTGAGGATAAATGTAACACTCCCAAACTCACACCCTGCGAGATGGCAAAACATGGACTAGAGAGTGCCACGTCGATACAATCTTTGACCAATACCATTACAACATTGACTAGTCAAATAAAATAAAACTCTTTTGCGGAAGACTTTACTAATTTAATGAAAAGATCCAACATATAAAGTGCGGAAGACTTAAACAATTAACATAATCTGGACCCAACATAAAATAACTGCTCTGCTATAGTTTGAGAGCTTATTACAACTCAAGAAGAGAAAATTAAGACTCAAACTCCAACATGTGCAACCAGAACATCATCACCAG
>LTAE01003329.1:11789-32065 GCA_001647135.1 Pontederia paniculata
TGAATCATCTTTAAAACTCTAGGAAAATGATCAACTATATGAAATCTAGATCTACAAGTGATCCGCCAGAATACACACCTTATGGCCTAAGCTTGTTGTCCCGATCTTCGTCAACCTTTTATATCATCCCTCTGCAATTATTCTTCTCCTACAATTTTCTCCCGGTTAGGAGATGATTATCCATCAATGGAGAGAGAATTTTCAGCCTTACCTTGAGATCCTTTGGGTAAGAGCACATGGAGAAGAAGGCTAGGGCCGGCTAGGGGAAAAGAATGAAATTTATTGGGAGAGAATATTTATAACTCTAGAGTCCAAGTTTGTTGGACAATCTGAATTTATTTCAGATTTGATTAAATTTCGAATTTAAACTTTAATTTCTTTTTTCTTAGTTAAGGAAATATCTTTTGAGGAAATAAAATTTGATGGGATTAACTTTCTTGGAAAATAAAATCTGAGGAGATTAATTTTCCGAGAGATAAAAATCTGAGGAGATAAAATCTTTGATCTCCTAATTATGAAAATATATTTGGAGGAAATAAATCTGAGGAGATTAACTTTATGAGAAGATAAAATCTGAGTTAGGTTTGGAGATAATTGAGGATGAAATCTGGGTAGTTACAATAAATGGGGTATAATGACTTATCCAAGCTTTTATTTTCCATCCAAAACATCTAGATATTGTTTGTTAGTGATGATAACTTTTGGCTAAACATGAACAAGTGTTGACTTCCTGCCCAAGATGAAAAGCGAGTAGGATTCGTTAAGATTTATTTCTGTGACACGTCTATGAGCGTACGAGCATTAAAGCCTTGAGTTGTCTTTTTATGTACAAATATACTCATGGGATTTTATAATGAAATGGTCGAGAACTTGACTTCAAGATCAAGAGTTGTCTGAATTTCAATTATTTTCAGGGTCGGTTTATAACTCTATGTTTTGGGCCTCAAAAAATAAATAAATAAATGTACTTAGGATGGTACAACAATTTTGTGAATGGAAACTTGGAAATTGAGTGTACAACATTTATAAACAAAACAACTAGCATGAAATTCACCAGTAGTCTCTGCAGGAGCAGTCCCCATTACTGATATGATGGAACCGATTTGAGTCCCTCAGGATTACTTCTCTATCAGTAACCTTCGAGATGTATTTGATTGCATTGTGGCAATCTCCACAAACACGAAGGTTTTTGAATATACGAATAGGTTTCGGAGCTGACGTGCTTATAAGACCAAAGGCAACTGCAATCTTCTCACTGTGTTGAAACAGGTATTGCTCCTTCAGTTCGTCTTCCACGTCATGAAGAACAAAATTGGTATTAGGTGTGTAACCCATGCTCTTAATTTTGGGCAACAATTCGTCCAACTTTGCATAGATCTGTTCGGCTTGCGGATGGGATGTATCCCCTACATGAAACTTGTGAATGATGTTCTCTATTTCTATCCAACTCAGACCAGCTTCCTTATTCATGTTTTTCTCCTTCATGGTTCTCCTTATCTCTGCCACATCCTCCCATTTTCCAGCATCAGCATACAAGTTAGAAAGCAGGACATAGGCTGCTGGATCCCGTGGTTCCAGTTCCGAGATATTTTTAGCTGCAATTTGACCTATATTTAGGTCCCCCTGAATTCTACAAGCACTGAGTAATGTCTTCCAGACTAACGCATCAGGCTTCAAAGGCATAGAGTTTATGAATTCAACAGCTTCTTCAAGGCGGCCTGACCGCCCGAGCAGATCAACCATGCAGGCATAATGTTCCATCCTTGGAACAATGTCATGATCCCTTTGCATGGAGTAGAAGTGTTCCCATCCTTTGTCAACCAGACCTGCATGGCTACAAGCAGAAAGAACTGCAATGTACGTCACTTCATTGGGTTTAACACCAGCAGAGATCATATCATGAAACAACCTGATTGCTTGATTTGCACATCCATGCTTGGCAAACCCTGCGATCATAGAAGTCCAAGAGATCACATTTCGGTCTTCCATCTCATCAAAAGCTTTGCAAGCATCGTTAATGTTACCACACCTTGAGTACATGGATATGAGAGAATTACTGACACCCTTGTCTGACTGAAACCCTGCTTTGAGTAACTGAGCATGAAGCTGCTGACCTTTGCTCATCAATCCAACACTTGCAGCAGCACTTAACAAGCTCGAAAAGCTAAAAGCACTGGCCCCAATGTCCATGCTCTCTATCCTATGTAGTAGTTTAAAAGCTTCCTCAGAGTTACTATTTTTGACATAACCATCAACAATTGCATTATAGGACACCATATTCTTTTCATACAGGAGGTCGAAAGCTTTGCATGCATCTTCCATCCCGCCGGAACGTGCATACAAGCTCACCAAAGAGTTCCCAACGAAATTTATAGCTGCTAAACCTTTTTTGATCACATGGGAATGGACTTGCGCTCCAACTTTAAGATCAGAAAGATTTGCACACGCCTTGATTACACTAGAATAAGTGAAATGATTGGGCTGAACTTTCCCATTAATCATCTTGCAGAATAGTTCAATTGCTTTCTCATCTTTTCTGCCATTCTGCACATAACCGGAGATGAGCGCAGTCCAAGACATAACATTATGATCTCCCAAATGATCGAAAACTTTATTAGAATAGTTCATAGAATTGCTAACTTGGCATTTCGCATACATGTCTATAAGGCTGCAACCAACACAGACATCAGAAGCCAACCCTGCCCTAATAGCTAGAGAGTGCAACTGTTGTCCCAACTGAAAGGATCCTAGTTCAGCGCAAGCAGAGATCACACTACTCACTGTGAACTGGTCCGGTTTAAAACCATTGCAAACCATATCCAGGAAAAGATCAATTGCATTCCTTGTGCGCCCATGCTGTGTGTACCTAGTGATCATAAGGGTCCAGACCACAACGTTCTTTTCGCGCATTCCATCAAAGATTTTACGAGCATTCACAAGGTCACTGCATTTTGCAAAAATATCTATCAATGAACATCCAACTGATGCATCCCACAAGAAAAAACCCATCTTCAGGACAAACCCAAGAACTACCATTCCAGTAGAAATGTGTTGTGAATTGCAGCAGGCCTGAACCATGCTACAGAAGGTGAACTCGTTGGGCACCACGCCAGATTCGAGCATTTCACAGAACATGTTGATGGCTTCCCACTCCATCCCACTCCGGGCCGCGCAAGATATCATGGCGGTCCAGGACACGACGTCTCGCATGCTACCAATCTCCCGGAATATCGTATCCGCGGCCGCCCACTCGCCGCACTTGGAGTAAAGAGTGATGAGGGAATTGGCGACAACGGCGTCGAGCTCGAGTCCGGAGTGGACGAGGCGGCGGTGGACGAGGCGGCCGCGACGGAGGTCTCGCGAGCGGATGCAGGACTTGAGGAGGACCGAGTAGGAGACGAGGTCGGCGGGGACGCCGCGGTCGGCCATGAGGTCGAGGGCGGAGAGCGCATCGTCGAGGCGGCCGGCGTCAGCGAGGCGGATGAGACGGTTCTTGAGGGGCTCGTGGGAGGGGTGTTTGGCTTGAGAACGCGGAACGGCGGCGGTGGCGGCGTAGCTGTTCCGGCGAGAAGAAATTGGAGGTCTGGATTGCGGCGGCGGACGTAAGACGTCGGCGGGAAGCATGGCGGAGTCGGAGGAAGATAAAAAGAAAAAAGAAAGAAGAAAAAAAAGGATGCGGATTGGAGGCAACACAACAGGCGTCGACTGCGAGTGGATGTGTCCAGTGGATTGGACCCTCCAAATGAGCCCAAAGTAAAAACTGGGCCCACTCTTTCCAATATTAACCACCTTCTTGAACCTCTCGGAAGCACCTGAAGGTGTGTTAATATTATAAATATTTATAATATTATAAATTCAACTATTTTGGATATGGCACTAATCTTATTAATTAATATCCAAAGAAAATTTTAATAACTAAAAGCATTATAAGAACTATTGAACCTGCACCATGCGAAAAAATCTCAAATCCCTTTGGTCCCATTTTGTAGACTCTTTCGAACTATGCATTTGCTTTACATGTTAAATAAAAATAGACAATTTGAAAGACTGAGCTTATGGAAGAGCAGATTATGGTCCTTTATTATTATATTGAAATTTCGAGCTTAAGGAAGAAGGCCTCGCAAACTTCCTGCATCAGGCTCTCACTTGCTGCTCTCACTTGCTGCTCTTGTACATGTCATCTATGATGCTCTAGGATCACATAGAATGAACAGAACTTAGATATTTGAATCCGAAGTGTAAACCCCCAACTTATTAACCTCAAGCCCACTTATTTTTTCAACAGCTCATAACTTAAATGGTTCACAACTCATTTAACCCCTAAGTATAAAAAAGAGTAAATCAGAAATTTACCTATTTTCTCGTTCTCACACTTTCTTTCTTCTCTTCTTCTTCCCATGATACCCAAAATTAGGGTTTCAGAAGAGCTCTCATCATTTTCAGCTTAAAAAGGTGTTGGAGGTGGATTGAGAGCTCAAGAGGGAAGAACTAAGGTTTCATCGAGCTTGAAGAGAAGAGGAAGAAATAGAAAAAAATAGGATGTCTTACCAAAGTATGTAAAAGGGATATAGTCCCTCTTCTTCCTCATCTTAATCCATTGATTTTAGGAGTATAAGAATCATATTCTTAGAAAATTTGGAATTTGAGGGATGGAATTTAGGATTTGTGCTTGTATGAAATAAGTTCATATATCTTTAGGGCTCTTTCTTTTTTGCTCGCGTTGCAATGAATCACATGATGCTTATATGTCCATATTATGTTCACATGTTGTTTAATTGCTGCTTTATTATGATTCTTCATGTTTACTATCCTAAATGAGGTTGATATGAACCGAAGAAGGTGAGAAAACCCCTAACTAGCACATAGCCTAGATTGTGCTTAGTTTTCATGTAAATTGATCATGCTTTAAACCCTATGTCCATGAATTTACTATGTTTTCAACTTTTGAATGAAAATTTTGGGTGATATGAGTGAGAATGTGTGAGATGTGGAAGATGAGAGTGGAGATGGAACGCTACCAGGGGAGAAGAACCCCCTGGGGCCCGCTACGGGATGAACCGTAGTGGGCATGGACTGCTACGGCTAGGCTGTAGCAGGTCTAGGGAGGCCGTAGCGGCTCTCAATGAGATCGTAGCAGTCTAGTTGGTGTCGTAGTGGCCTAGTTGGTGCCATAGTGTGGAGAGGCGGCTCGTAGCGCCTAGTGAGGCCGTAGTTATGCCATAACCCATAGCGTAACTCTCTAAATCGATATTTTTTTAATAACGAATAGGGTCTGACTACGACCCTGCTACGGCTCCGTGTTGTCGAACTCGCATGCGCCGTAGCGGACCCTAGAATGGCCGTAGTGCACCCGCTCATGTCGTAGCGCACCCACTTGACCTGTAGCGGCACATATTTTTATCATTTGGGCATGTTGACCTATTTAATTGATTTTCTTTATAAATTTATGTTTATGTTAGATTAATAATTAATCAATTATGACCTATCTTGTTAATCTTTTAATGATTATCGCATGATTATATGTCATGATTATGTTAGGTTATTATTGGAACAGTAATGACCCATGTATGTATTTTTTTAATTATTATTGTACAATTATGTGAAATTTATCATGCTTTTAGGTTAGAAAACCTTGTTTGATGATTGACATACACTTAGACATCGAAATGCATGCAAAGTCGTAATTAAGTTAAAATCATAAAATTATTTGCTATGTGTGATGTATTGTAATGAAGATGAGGCATGATGAATTATTCGAGGTGCATTGATTATGGGGGAAGTAGCCGAAGGTACTTCTCGAGAAGTGATGTCTCTTCACTAGTAATAGTATGATGTGCTTTCTAATATGGACCCCAGAGAAGGGTTGGCCTAGCTCACTGATGTTAATGGGCCAATGTTACTCAAGACTCTTCATACAAAGCTAATAATTGGCCTATGATTATGATAATGATGTCAGTAAAAAGAACTCAAATGGATCATATGGTTAATTATGTAAAGATGAAAGATGATGCAACGGATGATGAACATAAAGATAAGATGTATAAGTTCTTCTATGTTTCATGTATGAGATGTCTTCTATGTATGTAATGCTTATGATCATGCTTATGTTTATCTTGAATTGATATATGTTCAAGGATTATGTTTATTTTCATGATGAGTTATATATGATGCTTATGTTGCATGATATGAGCCAGCCTTTACATACTCTAACCGGGAGGTTTCCACCTCCTCTGCTCCTAGATCCATGCAGGTGATGATGCATGATGGACTTGACAGTGGTGTGTTCATGACGGATTAGTTTGCACATGGTCATTTCTAGGTCATGTAGGCCTATAAGTCGTCAGGGTTATATCCAATGAACTTGTTATCTTTATTTTATGTCTCGAGTCGAATGAGCCTAAGACTCATGTGATGTTATGGGCCTTATGTTTTGGGCATGGATTTATGCCCTTATATGGCAAGATGTTATCCGCACTTATGAATTTTATGTGATATATTTCCGCTACCATGTTTTAATATCATCATGATATCTTGTTATATTTCATCCTAATTATTATGTTTTGATTATCCTGAGATTATATTATGTTTTCTATTGTGATTTATATTTATTTCTATCATGTTATTTATAATTTTATGGGCTTGCTAGTGTATATATGTTTTGTGGCTCTATTATGTATGTATCAAAGGTTCATGTAGCGCCGTCGAAAGCCCATGTAGGCGAGGCCCATGTGGGTTCATTTTGAGGGGCATTACAAGAAGATAACCTTTAACTCAAGAAATATGAAGTTTTGCAAGTGAAATAGAAGACTGCAAACCAGATAACATAAAAAACCAAACCATATCTTCAAACTTAACAGCCAAGTTTTTAATAAAAAAATATTGGAAAATGAATGGGAAAGACAAAGCAATATCTCCTCCCCATCCCTCCATTCTCGTATCCCTCTTCCCCCCTCTCATCTCTCTCCCCTCTCTCTTATTCATTTACCCACACTAGAGGTCAGCCAGGACAGAGAAGTACAATGAGATGATACCAACATCGAAGAAAAGAAACGAGAGAGGACCACAAAGTCCTTTTAAATTCTCCAAAAAGGTAAGTAATTAAAAACTTAAATAATGAAAATAATCTCAAATTTGATCATATGCATATATATCAGATCGAGATGATGAACATGATTCTCATTAGATCTTACATATGATAATTCAATATTTAGGCACATTTATTTAAAATCATCTCAGAAGTTCAAATTTATATATAAGTTACATTAATACCTTAAATCTGTGAGATCATATTATTAGATTCATGTTATTTAATTATGTCTAGGTTTATAGTCTCTCGGCTAACTTTTGAATATGTTATTCTCGTCGAAAAATTGTAGATAATATAGCAAATGATACTCAAATCTCAGCCACAAAACAAAATATGAACTACACAAAGATTTTTCATAATGAAAGGATGTCTCCTCTCGGTCTCTATCCTCCATCAAGATGAGAATCAAGTGTCACCCTTTTAAACTCTGCCCCTCTCTCGGATTCTAGCAGCGTTCTTGCAATAATCTACACCCTCTCGGGCAAGGGTTGCAATGAGATAGACCTAGATCTCAATCACAAGCAGTCAATAACATCAAAATAGTGTATGATATTGACACTTGAAACAAGAGCAGATTGGAAGATTATATGAAAACATTATATCACAAATAATTAGTCCAAAATAGCTATAAGGAGCACTCAAACAGTCCCACGTCCATGCTTAAGACTTTAGCCGATTACATCCATTGCAAACATCAAACGAACATCAAAACAAGAATCCATCTCAAGAAACATACAAAAGATGAAAATCCAAAGAACCAATGATACTTCCCCACAATCCTCTCTTCTTGCTCACTGAAATATGAAATAAAACACACTAAAACATGGCCTTTGATCTCTCTTCAGTTGGTTCTTCCCTTCTCCAATCTCCAACAATGGATGTCCTTCCTCTCGGAAGTGATCAACCCCTTCCAAAGTTGTCTCCATATGTCTTTTATACCACAGTGGTTAGCCCTTTTCACACAGGTCCCTTGCCATTTCCTTCAAGAAAAGTCCAGAAATATGGCAGAAGAATCTTCTAACCAAGGGGAAATGATATGTTATTTTTTGTGTCTTTTGTCTTGTAGCATAAAGGTGTGAACGCGTGCACAGGGTGCCCCCAACTCCAAGATGCATCAAAATGTGGACTGACCCTACTAGGTCCCTTCAAGAAAAACAAGTGTAATACTTCATAATTCAACTTAAAAGAGTTCAAGGTGCGACAAGTACATCCAAAGCCATAAAATTTTGTCTTGTAACATCAAGGTGTGAACGCATGCACAGGTGCCCCCCAGCTCCGGGATGCATCAAAATATGGACTGACCCTACCAGGTCCCTTCAAGAAAAACAAGTGTAATACTTCATAATTCAACTTAAAAGTTCAAGGTGTGAGAACATACATCCAAAGCCATAAAATTTTGAGAAGATGTAGAAGTCATGAAAATGGGTGATGATATGCAATATAAAGGTAGAAAAAATCATGGTAAGAGTGTGACTTTACATATAGAATTTAGGGCAAAATTTCTTGTCGTCAAAAACTACAATCACACTTTTGAGAAATAGTTTTTAGAGATTAAGCAACGCAACTCAAAGATTGATGGGGTCATCACATCAACAATCAAGTCAAGGACAAAGCTTGAGAAAATGTTTGGTCAATTTATTGTAACAATTCAGAAGAAGTTCACTCAACAAGATCAACTTATCCACAACCTGGAGGCACACTTGACTCAGTTGAAGAATTATCTCAAATTTAAAGATGAAGTCTCTCTTCCCCATTCGCAAACACTAGAGATTCAGTCAAAATTTGATGTAATGGAGGCAAAATTTCAAACACTAGAAAAGTAGGTAGCAGAGCTAACTTCTCAATTGGTGAATTCTTAGAAGGTCAATATCATAGAGGGACTACTAGCTATCATGTGTCCATGCCACCATCAAAACTTTTATCAAAGTAGAGGGAGGCCAAGAAGATATTATCAGCAGAAGATATAAACTACTCAGTGGAGGATAAAGGAGATAAGAGAACATCATAGAAGAAGAAAAAGTCCAAAGGAGGAGTTTGCCTTTCGAAATTCTAACACTCGTCAATGAATCATGTCCTAATCAACCACCACCACAAGGGGAGATGACTACACCATCGACATTATCATCATGAGCAGCAACATCATCTTCATCCAAACCATGGCGACCAAAGAGCCCAACTCCAAATCAGCCAAAGGAAAATTCAAAAAGTCAAATCAAGGGTAAAGTGAAGATTATGAAAGAAGGTTACTAGAAGTTGGAGATTGTTGGATGTATCTTCACTTGCGTTTGAAGCATCACTCCTCATTGGCGTAATTAAATGCAAAACAACATGTGTTGCATCCTGACACAACCCGCACTAATGATGAGCTGATGAAGGAAACCAACCTTACGCACATCACAGAACATGGTCCGTGTCCATTGGTTTGTGTTAATGTTTTATTGTGATGAATTTGCCAATTTCAGATGATGAAAGAAGATTAATTTCCCTAAATTCTAAGGACTAATATGTGGAAAAGATAAGGGTCAACCATATTCATTAAAATAAATGATGAGGTCGCCATGGATTGTAAAGTATGAGAGCGATAGTGTTATCAATGTTGAGGGTTGGCAGAATAGCTCCAATCCAATTCATGTTGCCTAGCCTTCTTTGCTCCGTACAACGAAAATGATTCTCGAGCATCCTTTCCCATATAAGCCTTGTCGTGGTACATGCACCACTAGTGACCTGTGATGACCAACCCTGACATAGTCGACAGTTAGCAGTCACGAGAGAGATGAAATAGTCATGTCACTAATTTGAAATCAAATATATGGACATTATGAAAACATGATAAGAAAAATAAACCATCATGAATTTGCCAAAAATTTTTGGCATGACCTCGGCGTAAAATGGATACAATTTGATATAACAATTCATAAGGATCCAAAATAAAATCATATATTGGTACAAGTTCCCAAAAAATAAATTGTGCATACAAGAGCATGATGACTCATCATCAATATTCAAAAGGAGGAACTTTGGTCCTCGTGAATTCATAAGTGGGATATAACATCAAAATCTCAATCCGTAAGGACACTATGGATGAATAACATGAATCATATAACAAATTAGGAACTATATAAAAATGCTAATAAACAAAAGATAATAGACTGAACTAGTCCATCATTGACATCACTCAAATAAAGTCATCACCTACAAAATGGGGAGAGAAGGGTGAGCATAAAATGACTTAGTGAGTAAAGAGAAAACAATATCGAAAAACTAATAAAATTGAAGCCCATGATGTAATACGAATAAATAATAATAAAGTCATGCAACGAATGTCATGTAAAACATATGTCCTTTTATCTACAAAATGAAGCAAACTATAGAAGGAAAAGTCCTCACTAAGGTCGTATAGTCAATACATGTCCTAAGTAAGTTGTTTGCGGACTAAGGATTGCCAAGTCAAACCCGAAATCAATATGTAAGGCCCAACCCAAATAACTAAAAAAGGGGAAGTTGATCAACTATCGAATTTGGGACATGTGTCCAAGGCATATTATATATGTGTTGCCTCCTTCCTCACCGGTCACCCTGTAGTGACCCCCCTAGTTTCACTCGAGAGCCATCATCGTCATTCATCGCCAAGAAGCTCGCGATGCCGGTGATCCCGGCTATGATTGATGCATGATTTTTTATAACATATTTTAGGGTCTGCATTAGGCATAGTTTTGAGTCATTTTGGCATCACATGCATCTATTTTATTCTTTATTTATTCATATTATCTCGTGTCATGATTCTACTCTTGTTGGTGACTATTTTGTAGGAAATCAACTAAAGAAGTACATTTATGGGGGAGATTACAACATTCAGCACTCATCACGGGCTATGACAAGCTATTACGGGCCGTGATGAAGGCATAAAAAGAGCAATTCAGCCGTCGTGAGTCGTTACACACCATCACGACCTATCCAGCGGACAATGCAAGTTCAACCCAGTCGTTATAGGCCGTGACAAGCAATCATGGGTCGTAATGAAGAAGATAACGATCGTGATAGAGATATTATGACCTTCATCGAAGTTCCCAACCCAGAAATTCAATCTGTTACGGGTCGTTACATCAAGTTACGAGTAGTTACCTACCAATTCACGAGGCATTATTCGATATCACGATGTTTAACGAAGCGGTCACCAGCTACAGTGAAGATGTTACGCGTTGTAAGTAGACGAAATTGCCTCGGAAGATCCAACTTGTATACGAGTTACGGGCCATTAAGTTCCATTACGGGTTGTGAAAACGGAAGATTATATGAAGATTCAATCGTTTACGGGCCGTGAAGAATTGTCATGGACCGTGAGAGAGTTGGGTAAGTTGATATCCTTGCAGGTTTGATAAGTTTTGACGGCCGAGAAGAATTTTATTTTATTCAGGACTTTAGAGTTTTGATTGGAAGACATTCCTGAGGATTTGGAAGAGGTTTTTAAGGGATTTGATCACAACCATTGATAGAGATCAGGAGATTACTGCATATTCCTATGAAACCCTAATCTAGAGGGGGTATAAAAAGGAGAAAAACAGAGGCTGAGAGGAGGATTAGAAAAGCTATACATGAAGATATACATAGATTGAAGAGAATAAGATATTCTACAGGTCTGAAGCCATAGAGAGATCATCCAGGCCCCTTGAGCAAAATTCAGATTTTCGGAGGCAAAGCCACAGCAAGACATTGATGATCTTCTATGGAGATCTAGAGTTTGATTTCTTTTATTTGGAAGAAGTATTTTCTTGTTTAGTTATTTGTCTTAGGATCTGAACCTTATTTGGATTGAGTCTATTGAATTGTTTCTTTTAGAACATGATTGTTGTTTTTAATGTTGTTCTTATTCTGAGATGATCATGGATTTCTTTTATTGACTGATTAGTGTACAAGAATTTGTGGTTTGATTTGTAGGAAGAATTGATCTTTGAATTTTAAGTAATAGCAATTCGTGTCATAATCTAGATTACTCATGGGAGATTCTAGGTTGTGTGGCATGTTGATTGGACTTACTTAAGCGGTCAACAGTATAAGTTTTGCATCATTAAAGCATCTTAGATTAGGAATTTTTTGGGGTGGATTCCCTTGAACGTCCTCAAACAAATCTAAATCTAGGGTAGGTGATTGCGTCTGTTTAGAGAATCACATCTTAAGCAAACCTTAGTCCATCATTAGAACAATTCGAATTCAATTTGTTTTAGTTGTGAGATAGAGTCCTAAATCTTCCAAATTTATTCAATTTGATCTCATCTGACCTCATCTATGGAATTTTATCTTTTCTTATCTTTCATTTTCTGAATTAAAACTGAAATTAATCTTTTCTCTACTACTTCTGGATATAGACAAGGCTAGATTACATTAGTCCTCGTGGGTTCGACATACTTACTCTAATCATTTATTACTTGAACGAGTAATGTGCTTGCTAGTGTATTTAGACCGCATCAATGACACGACCATCAATAGGTACGAACACGACCACCCAACTAGCGCGAGCACGATGAGAGGAGCTGATTGACACTTTGGTGAGTGTGTGCAGCCTAGAGACGGAGACGACGGCGGCACATAGAGAAAGGAATTCGATAAAATCGAAGGTGAACCATGACCCAGCTGACTCCGGTGAGTTAAGGTATCATCTAGTGTATTCATGACTGTTTGATGAGGGATTTTGACTGATCTTCCGGTGATGATTTGATACATCCCTTTCATCCTCATGATTTCATAATTTCCGGGAGCTCGCAAGCATTTTCGGAGCATCGACAAGTCAACGGATCTTGGACGAGTGTTAGCTTATCCATATGACTAATATTTGGTCGTCCTCGGGAGCTGATTTCATTCTCATTTGATGGCATTCCCGTTTGAGTTCGCACACGAGTCATCAGAGCCATGAGAGGCGATGAATTTGCGATAGTTTCATTCAGTGAGCTTCAACTTGTTTAATCTGTCAATCCAACATTGTGTTCTTTGCATCCTGTTTTACATTTTTATTTGATCCGTTGGGGTTTTTCTTCGATCGTGACAAATCCAGAGTTTCAGAGACACCATCACCAGAGCAAATTGATCTAACCCTTCATTTCTCTTTCGTTCTCCGGTGAGAAGTGATTAGTTGATAGCTAAGTTACACATATGCTATGTACATAGGTAGATGTGTATGTCTACTGATGGAAGTATAACAATTATGGGATTAATGACATCTTAAGGTGAAAATCTATCAAGTAAGATTGATTAGAACTTGATTAAGTGCTGAACAATCAATCTGATTTCTAGTGATTAATATGATTTATTAATATGATCGAGGATAATATTGAATCTAGGATCCCGAGATTATTGTGATGATCACAAATTTGTAAGAGAACTTAGTTTGTACTAATCGTCTTTTTAATTGATCTTTGAAAGATAGAATTTTTATGTTTCAGTAAGTGATAGGTCGACCGAAGATGGAGAACGGATGACCTATGCACAGAGATGACATAAAGGAAAAATCCTAAGTGTGCAGTGGTCGTCCAAAGAATGTGAAGTGGTAAACCTATGTGACGAACAAAGATCAAAGAAATGAAGCCAAGTACTGAGCGGTCGACCAAAGTTATTGAGTGGACGACCGAAGACAAGGATAAACAGGAAAGGTCATCCGGTGAAGAATAGTGGGCGACCGAAGGTTCTATGTCAATAGTACAGAGGTTGAAAAATGGGCGCTCCAAGGAGAAGTGGACGCCCTATGATAAAGTTTAGCCGATGATAATTTGGATAAGGAAGGAACGATCATCCGAAGATGAAGAGTGGACATCCGAAGAGCTGAAGATGAAGACATTGGTCATCCAGGGGTTTCAGAGTGAAGACAGTGGAATTTGCTCGGACATAGAAGGCTTGGTGATGTCGAGCGTAGACGAGGTGAGAGGGACATTCATAAACCTATAGAAACGCCACATTGTTGTGATCTAGTTTATCAATAGCTCATATGATTAATTATGTTAATAAATGATGTAATTGTGTTTTGAGGCAACGTTTGATGTATGGGCTTCGGTTTTCTGTGTGGATTTCATGGACTTGGCTTTTTGGGATTTATGCATTATGTTTATTCGAATGTCGAGGTTTGAAAGCTTCTATGTTTGTGTGCCATAAATCCTTAATATCAATTTAAGTGCTAATTTCAAGTACTATTTTGAAATTCTATCATGATATAATATATCTCATGCATGTGCATTAGGCATGCATGGTAGCTCATTTGGAGTGAGGTGTTGATGATGGTAGCTCTCCCTCGTGGGGGCGAGCAATAGCTCGCGAGGTCGAGGTGATCTACTTATGTGATGATGATGATGATGATGATGATGGTTCTTCCTTGTGGAGGCGAGTGATGACTCGCGTGGTCGAGGTGAACTCTTCGTGCTGACGCTGTGATGCCCTCATGGGGGTGAGCGACGGCTCATGGGGTCGAGACATACATCAGCCATGGCGGATTGTAGAGGTGATCGCAGATGACATATAGATGTAGTTCATGCAAAGCATGTTTATACTTTGCATATGATTTGCAAGTACTTTTCATAAATGAAGCTATGCATGATATATGTTTATGACGAATCTTTGGATGTGTTTTCCGTTGGATTTGACTTTTTGGATTGTTTTATGATCTATGCATCCATTTTGCACCCAATGAGCCGTTTATGCCCACCCGTCTTATTATTATTGTCTTGTAGGTCATGTGGAGGTACTCCTCGGAGATTGATATAATTGCTTTGCATGCTCATCGGGCATATAAAAAGGGAAAAATAGTTAGGTGTTTATATGTTGATGGATTGGGTGAGGATGTGAGTATTCTTTCATATTCTTTCTGAACATAGATTTTCGCCTATTTTTTTGTGAATTCTAGCGCCTTTTATTATGATTGTTGAGATGGAGCGTTGTTGGACTCCCTTATTCCAAAGCAATTAAACCATAAACAACCCTTACAAGTTTAACAATCCCTAAGAAAGGAAAATAGCCTCCAAATTTTGGCCCCCATCCAAAGAGAGGAGAGAGAGCCCTAAAACCCTAATTACCCCTTTTATATCATTGTTCACAAGGCCACTAACCAATAACAACCCTTATACAATTTGTTATGGCTCTATAAAGTGCGCTACGATTATGAAGTGATGCGCTACAACCTTTGGCATGTGCTATTTCTTAAATCAAGTGCTACAGCTTATAAGATATGCTCTATGGTTCAGAGTCATCCGCTACGGCTCTTGTGAGATGCTCTATCATTCGGAGTCAGCCGCTATGGCCCGATCAGTGCGCTATGACTCTTGCAAGTGGTGCGCTACGGCTGCATTGTGGATTTCGGTTGAACTTCCACTGTTGGTTTCGATTGACCCCTTCAATGTCTCCAAGATTCCTACATAATCAATACAAGTAATGCAGTTCAAATTCCTTAAAATATTTGATATAAAATGCAGCTTAAACTACCTCGTAATATCATCAAATGGGGATGTTATAATACTTAAATGTATGAACTTATTGCACTTATCAACATTTGTCCCATTTACCTTTACTATATTTCAGTTAGATCATTATATGTGATTCGGCTTGGCCCTATTCCTTATTGTACTTGACAAAACGTCAATATTTAGCTGGCCATGCTGAAATTTTTGAAAAATCCAGAAGTTAAATTTATTTATGAATCATTGATCTTTTATATTTGAGCCATTAGAATTATTTCTAATTGTTGTCTAATGAATTTGAATTTGAAAAGAGTGAAATGTTGCAACACCCCTTGTCGCATCCCGGGCGGCGGGTTCGCGGCGTGACAAGTTATGGTATCAAAACTCAAGCTTTAGGTCCAATGCAAGGATGTGGGTAGAGTCGAGATAAAAAATGAATTTGCATGTGCTTTTTAAATTATGCTTATGTGCATATTTATGTCGATGCTTGTTGCTTAATGTTTATATTGACTTTAACTTATGATAATATGTATGTCAAAAGTAGCATCATGAGGTAGTTCGTCAAAAGTAAATTGGTATATGCTCTAATATAGGTATGTTATGGAATATGCTTTGATATGCAAATTAGAGTAAATATGACAGTGTTAGTATTGATATGAGTTATGTCATGTTTTATGTGCATATAATGCTAATGCTATGTTAGCAGGTGATCTTCCTATGTGATGTAGAATGTAGATGCAAAACTTGGAAAACTTTATAATTAAGACATATATTATTGATGACAAATTCTAAGTTGATACTAACTTAGTGAAAAATATTATTACGATAACAACTGTTGATCGATATCGAAACCTATAAGGAGTCATATCTCTTGGTCAATATCGGGACCTGTTAGGACTGATATCTCTTGGTCGATATCAGGACCTAATATGAGTGCTAGATCTTTGTTGATATCGAGATATATAAAGAGTGACATTGTTTGTTTTTTAGTTGATACCTGAAACTATATAAGAAAATGGTTGATATGATGTGTTGATATCTATATAAGAAGTGTAAACAGAATAAAGTCGAGCATGTGATATAATGATCACGATGGAGTTGATTTATTAAGAAGCTTAGTAAAAGTGTAGACTCACTGCATATGTTTAGAGCTAAGGAGATAGTTCCTTTGAAGGTCAGTTGTTGATGACTGATTGAATCACCTATAATTGTTAAGTTGTTTCGTTTTGCAAAAGAAGCAAATCTAAGGATAATGATAATAGTGAATATGAGAGTGCGTAATACTAAGAAATAATTGAGATCTAGATGATGAAACATGAGTGAATGTTCAAAGAGATGAACTCGAGAAAAACAAAAATAATATAAGACTTGAGGTGAGTGCCTTTGTCAAGGCTATTTTTGATTTAGTGGAAGGACATGAATGAAAGATATGATTCTAACTTGAGTCATCTGGAATATAAGAATCCTTCATAAATGTTAAAATTATGTTTCTGATATGTGAGGAAAAACAAAAAGAGCTAATCACCTTTAATAGGCTATATGCCAATTTTTACTATCAAGTTGGAAATCCTTATCAATACTCCGTGATCATGACAAGAATATTTTTATATCGATAAGATATTTTTCATATCCATGAGCAAATGAGTGTAGTGGACTGTGCAACTTATGTTGAGGCAAATAAACAACCTTTGAGGTTGAGGTTGAGAGTTCACTTGAGGACAAAAAAAATGGTAAGCTAAATGCAAAAGAAAAGGGATCTAAGTGTCCACTTTTGGCTCAGTTTAAAAGATCACAAAATGGACAACAAGACAACCTTGTATCTCGACATTAATATGAGATTGACCTTTGTAAATATGAGATGCATAATGTTTTACTCAATGTTATAATTTTGTACTCTTGTGCTTCGAATGTATATTGGTTTTTGTCAAGCATAGAGCCATATTAGCTGATTATTGATTTATCAAATCCTTTATATGTAGGAGACTTTTTTTTCATAGACGACAGGAGGATGTTGTCCTCACATGTGACCTATAACTTTATGATGAAGAAAAATATTCTCGGATAATAAGATGAACCACTTAATAATCTTCGACTTGAATCTTTATGGATGGACAAATATACTGAAGTAGGATATGGGATCGAGATAAGATAGTTGATTAGATGCATGGACTCTTAACCTATTGTCACAATTCGTAATTCATTATTAATGATGGCAGAGGTATCATTATTAATTTGGAGCAGTCATTATTACTACGAAATTTATTTGTCACGATAATACCAATCTCATGGATTTCATGTTTATTATACTCGATATATTTCATTAAATATTCTTGATCCATCACATGATTTTTGTGATCCATTCATCAATGGCAATTATAAATTTTTCGTGAGATCTTGATTTATTGTCAATAAATTATCATTGTAAATCTGCGATTCATCGCCATCAAATTCTAATTCACAACTAGTTATTTACTTCGTCATCAATTTTCAATCATTCTAGGATTTACGCTTGATTATTAATTTTCCATCTCAGTTATTAATTCATAGTTGATTTTCATTCGTTGGCATAAATGATTCTTAGTCACATAGTGTTGACTCATAGATATGACTTATGTTGGCCAACGAGTTATTGTCAATTCTTATTTCATTAATATTTATCATGATCCTCTAAAACAAAAATCATTATGATCAGTACTCATAATTATCAATTTTTGGCAATGTTATCGACTTATGGATCGTCATTGTCGAACATGAATTGTCATTGATGAGTATGGAATCACTTATGATTCTTAGCTCGTTATCGACTCCAAGATCATTGATGACTACTAATTCATGGTTGCCAATTTTTGAAACCATTTATTGATCAAGGTCCATAGTACTGATTGGAATCAGTATTGATTATGTCTCATCATCCTTGAGCAGAGACTTATAGTTGATTTCCCCTTCACATTCGTTTATCACATCGTTCATCGCAACCGATTAATTTCCCATCGTTAACTCTCGAATTGCTATAGTACAGAAGTGACATATTGTCACATATTTTCATATCGTCGATTTAGACATGTTGGATGGACTACTTGAAAGTTTTTCGATATATTGATTGGAGTTGCGCACCTCTGATCATCAATCAAGAGCTCAGACCAGGCATCAACTTCATCATATATGGTGTGTTGGTGAAAAGTTCATTAAAAGGGCAATTGGAGTGGGACGTCTTCTGATCGTCGATCAAGAACTCGAATTAACATTAGCCATCTAAAGACAAAAAAAAGGCAAAAAGAAAGTGTGGCAATGCTAGGTTGGAAGTATTTCATCAGATAAATTTTAATGAAAGCGAACTTTGATCTAGTGTTCGAGATATTTTTATTGTTGTTGATATCCATAAAAGGGAATATGATTTCTAAATGCATAAAAAAATTGATGAGGTAGTGGACCTATCAGATTTTAATTTTTGAAGTGTGTCAAATTTTAAGTTATGTTTGATAACGAGAAACTCAAATAAGTGAAGTTGATATTTTATGTGGAGGTTAGATGGAAAAAAACTTTTGGCTCAAATTTTGAAGAGAGATTATGTAAATTGGTCATGGTGATCAAATTCGATCTTCGAGTGAATCTTGAGTTTTAATTGTACAAAAAAGAGGATTTGATGCATGCATTTTACAACATATTTTAGGGTCTGCATTAGGCATTATTCTGAGTCATTGCATGCATCTATTTTCTACTTTATTTGTTTATATTATTTTAATTCCGAAATCTACTCTTGTTTGGTGTAATTATGTAGGAAATCACATATATAGGCAGCTGATGTAGTTAAGGAAACAACTTTTGGACATGACGCCGAAGAAGGAGCAATGTTCAGAGAAGATTAGCAAGTCACATCAGCTATCACGGGCCGTGATGGACCATTACGGGCCGTGATACATGAAGATCAGATGCAAAACATCTGTTGCGGGTCGTGTGCGAAGTCACGACCCTAACAGAGCAGTATTCATTCCATTACGGGTCGAGGGCGCGGACGTCCATCAATAGAGAGGACGACCGTCGTGACAGACGAGCGGACGTCCATCAATGGAGAGGACGATCGTCGTGACAGACGCGCGGACGCCCATTGATCGAGAGATCAATGGAGCGAACATCCAGCAATGGAATGGACGACCGTCATGACACACGCGGACGTCCATCAAAGGAGAGGACGACCGTCGTGACACGCGCGGACGTCCAGCAATAGAGCAGACGACTGTCGTGACACGCGCGGACGTCCATCAAGAGACCCGGGCAACTGTTATGACACGCGCGGGCGTCCATTGATCGAGAGATCAATGGAGCGAACGACCGTTGGTCGAGCGCGCGGGCGTCCATTGATCGAGAGATCAATGGAGCGGACGGTCGTAAACCATGCATCTATTCACTTACAGACCGTGACATCCTGTTACGGGCCGTGATGGAGTTGCGCAGATCTGAATATTTGGGATTCCACGATAATTCGACAGCTAGAAAGATTCCTATTCGTCCAGAGACTTTGGAGATATGATTTGGTTGCAAATTGATCGATTTGAGAAGAGTTTATCACAACCTTTGACCATGATAAGAGAAGTTAATCATGAAGCTTACATCCAACCCTAGGGTATAAAAAGATGTTTGGAGAACCTGAGAAGGCATGCTGGGAGACGTCAACATATGCTTTGAAGCCAGAGAACAAGGAGTATTCCCGAAGGGCTGCTGGACAAGGACGAGTTGATCATCCGTGAAGGAGACGATTC
>LTAE01003329.1:37575-49708 GCA_001647135.1 Pontederia paniculata
TATATATGGCACAAAGTCAAACATAACCCATAAGTCGACTCACCCCGTGTGAATTCAAGTGGAATCGCTAACACCTCGACATCGATTGCAATGGACTCGAGTATCAAACACGAACCTACATAAACATAATCCGCCACATTACCATTCTCATCTAACTCAAAGAAGCCTAATATGTCGCATAATTAACCATGTAAGACTCACTATGTGCAGCCCGGAATCAATCAAGTTCCTAGTCACCCACGACAACATCAAGTGGCCAACAATGCTGAAAATCAACACATATACCCTTAGAAATCTTCTAGCACTAATATTTAATCAATTATCATAACGAATCCAAATAATCGTTTGACCATGACAAAATCCGGCGAGTCGTGAAACACCATTTATGAAAACCCTATCGATACATATATATAGATGTTAGGTTCACACTCTAAATAAAGAAGAATGCCACTACAAATCAGATTCACTATATTTGGCCGCTCACCAAGAAGCGAATAGAGTCCAGCAACTTATCCAACGGAATAGGGAAGCCATTGTTTCATTAAAAAATAACCTGCCAATTAGGTCATTACTTTTTCCAAAACCCTAATTATGGTAAATGTACTTACCAGAAGGGAAGGGTAGTTCGACAACTTCCCTGCGTGCCATCGACGGATGGCTGAAGGATCCGATAGGGCGATGGCGAGGTGTTGCTCATCAGAAACTCACAAATCAACAGGAACTTGTCAGCCAAAACCCTGATCTATCATCAACATGATGTACCAAAGCAGATGGCCAGCAACTCTAACCCCCGCGAGGTCCGACCATGAGCGATAGAGCTCCAAATTTGTGAAAATGGCAAAACGGATAAACACGCAACGACAACCCAAATAAAAAAACTCAAACACTCACAATCATTGACGCAGAGAGAGTTACCAAAAGAAGAATGGCAGCTTGCCGAATGCGAATTGGGTCAATTTCATCAATGATCGTTGGTGGCTTCAGGTCACGTCCGAGCTGTGTACCTTACACAAAAATAAAATCAGACTATAATTCCGTGTTCATGTCGTCGTGAAGAGTCGAGACATACAATCAAATTTCACAATCACCGGAATGCTGCTCGACCGGTGTGCCCTGGTCGCTGCTCAACATGTGCGAAAGAGAGGGTGACACTATAGCGGCGCCGATGGATGAAGAGGAAAGATCAGGTGTTTTCATAATAAGAGGAGGAAAAGTATCATCGATTGGATTGTCCAATCATTTTTTTTATTTTTTTTACTCCCACCCTACAAAGTGGCGAAAGTGCCCTCGTCAGTTTAAAAAAATCGTAAGCTCAAAGTGGCCTTTATGTAGAATTGGACCATTACGTACTCATGAACCCATTTTCGAATTAGATATTGCATTGATCAATGTTGGAAGGATGACGACAATAGAATGAGATAATTGAAAGTAACTCGTGTAACGCCCCCAAATTCATACCCCGCCACCTGACAGAATGCGAACCTGGTGATGTTACCAACTTACTTCTTTAACTTTTCTTTTGACCAATCCACTAGTCAACACTATGAACACGTCAATGTGGAAGCCGATACTTGACCTATAATCAGGACCTATGCCATGTGCAATCCATCTCATCACGAATACCATCTGCGACCGTTGCGCAATCACCATCTATTCTACATGTTTGCCTGCAAGATCAAAATGCAGGGAAGACAATCCTCACATGAGCTATGAAGCCCAATATGTAAAGCAATAGGGTAAAGCATATATGAAGATACAAGTAAAAGATAACATTCTCTATCATACTATCATCATTAACTTTGCTTTCAGTCACATTACTTTTCCTCTTTCTTTCAGTTATAATCAATAATTCAATTGAGAAGTTCAATGCCATTCAATCTGTTCCATCTTTCATCTTTTATCATTCCTTTCCAATCAATCATTTTTTATCAGTTACTTTCAATCATTCATTTTCAATTATTAGTACATGAAGATTCCAGCGATCCAGGGCCAATGTGGCTAGCTAGGCCATGGGTCAACTCGAGATCCGTCAATAACAATAACAATTAACTCAGGAGGGAGAGCACCAATAACCCTCAAGGGATTAAAGCCTACTCTTTCTATCAATAATCGAGGACACCAATAACCCTTATAGGATTAAAGCATGGCCTCTTGCAATAACTCAAAACACCGATAACCCTTATAGGATTAAAGTATGTTCTCAATAAACACATTTGAGAAAACCAATAACCCTTATAAAATTAAAGCCTATTTTCCAAGTCTGTCGGGCCCTTCCTCTTCATGCATAATTTCAATCACAAACATTTACATCTTTTACTCTTGTTTACCTATTATTCTAAGTTCACGTGAGAGTATACTAACCCTACCTCAATCAAGTTCAATCAATCAATCATCTCGGGACACGACTCGTGTTGTGTACCGGGTCGAGTGGCATTCTGGTGAACACGATCATTTCCATTAATAAAGTATTATACTATGAGAGCACGGACCGTGTTCAATATAACACGGACCGTGTTCAATATAACACGGACCGTGTCATTAGGGTTGGTTTGCTGTTTTCTTCAAGATAAACATGGATGATGTTCGGGTTCCAATTATGCATTTAATCATTATTTCATTTTAATCATTCTTTTACTTTATCATACGTATATGAAAAACCCTAAAGTTGATCCTCCTACTTACGTACCTGTATCGGTCTCGTTCTCCGTGATGATGAAACGCCACGGACGAGCAAGCGCGACGCGGGCCGTGTCCTCCCCGAACATGGTTCGTTTCCTATGTCTTCACAATGCTCCACGGTTGGTTGAAATGCGATCCGTTGACACAATATGTCTTCTTCCTTTTCCTTAACAACACGACCCACGTCCTTTTGACACGGTCCATGTTGGCCTTTTCTACTCCTAGCGCCACCGAGGAAAGAGAGAGAGAGAGAGAGGGAGGGAAAGAGAGAGAGATAGAGAGAGAACTTCTGGTGCCTGAGTTTGGAGATGCCTTGGGTTTGAGAAAGAAAATTGTGGGATGAGAGAAGGGGTTGGGTCCTATTTATAGGGGAGGCAATTCATCCGTAGATGGTGTTTGAATGCAATTAAAACTCTAATTTTGTATGTGATTATAATTCTATAAGATAATCTTCTATGTGATTAGGATTTCTTTAAAAATAGTCAACATATGATTAGGAATATTTAATTGATAAGAAATATAAAAATTTGACTTCAATTCAAACTCTTTACTAATCTTAACCAACTATATCTTTCCTTATCTTATCATATCTTCCCTTTATTTTATTTTTATTTATTCTAATAATCTGAGGTGTTACATAATAATCTCCTTAAAATAAATTCGTCGTCGAATTTTTTAGCATATAATCTATATTTCTCAAAATTTCACATTTGTTTTACATTTTTCAATACGATCCATCAATATCAAGACAATTCAATAATCCCTAAATCATATCAATGTCCTTATATCATATATCTTAATAATAATAAGTCAATCTTTTAATCATGATCATGATCATAACCTCAAAAGAATATCCACTTAAATTCTCTAAAATCCTCATCCTCAAATTTAACATTGAAAATCATATAGTTCAATTCCTATTTCATAATTTAATCATCCAAACTTATAAGATCCATATCTCTCTTTATCTATTCATATAAAAGATCACCTATAGATATTTCATCTACAAGACATTATTCATTAGTACTATTGCTAAATAANTTCATAATTTAATCATCCAAACTTATAAGATCCATATCTCTCTTTATCTATTCATATAAAAGATCACCTATAGATATTTCATCTACAAGACATTATTCATTAGTACTATTGCTAAATAACCTCCTTAGGAATCATGTTATATCGTTCAATAGGACAATTTCATATCAATCTTAATCATGACTAAAACTCAGAATTCATCATTCCCAAGAAAATCAGTCCTAATTTAAATTCAAAAATTCTTCCAAACTTTTTCTCATCAATCCGATCATCCAATAATTAAATTCAAGATAACCTCCTTAGGACTTAACATATATCCTTCTTGATGGCGTTGTAACTCTTCGTGGTGTTTGCACATGGACTCCATCTAGTTGGAGACAGCTAAGAAGTATCTCTCGTTAAGCTCTGATACCTTGCTGTAACGCCTCCAAATCCACACCCCGCCACATGGCAGAATGCGAACCTGGTGACGTTACCAACTTACTTCTTTGACTTTTTTTTACCAATCCATTGGTCAACACTATGAACACGTCATTGTGGAAGTCAATACTTGACCTATAATCAGGATCTATGCCATGTGCAAGTCATCTCATCACGAATACCATCATGCAACCGCTACACAATCACCATCTATTCTACTTATTTGCCTGCAAGATCAAAATGCAGAGAAGACAATCCTCCCATGAGCTATGAAGTCAAATATTGAAAGGATAATAATTCAATAGGGTAAAGCATATATGAAGATACAAGTAAAAGATAACATTTTCTATAATACTATCATCATTAACTTTGCTTTCAATCACTTTACATTTCCTCTTTCTTTCAGTTATAATCAATAATTCAATTGAGAAGTTCAATGTCATTCAATTTGTTCCATCTTTCATCTTTTATCTTTCATTTCCAATCAATCATTTTTTATCGATTACTTTCAATCAATTACTTTCAATCGATTACTTTCAATTAATCATTTTTAATTATTAGTACATGAAGATTCCAGCGATCCGAGGCCAATATGGCTAGCTAGGCCATGGGTCAACCCGAGACCCGTTAATAACAATAACAATTAACTCAGGAGGGAGAGCACCAATAACCCTCAGGGGATTAAAGTCTACTCTCTCTATCAATATCAATAACTCTTATAGGATTAAAATCTACCCTCTTGCAATAACTCAGAACACCGATAACCCTTATAGGATTAAATTTTATTTTCAATAAACACATGGGAGAACACCAATAACCCTTATAAAATTAAAGTCTGTTCTCCAAGTCTGCTGGGCCTTCCTCTTCATGCATTTTTTTAATCACAAAAATTTACATATTTTATTCTTGTTACCTATTATTCTAAGTTCACGTGAGAGTATACTAACCCTACCTCAATCAAGTTCAATCAATCAATCATCCCGGGACACGGCCCGCGTCGGAGGTGACACGGCTCGTGTTGTGTACCGGATCGAGCGGCATTCTGGCGAACATGGTCGTTCCATTTATAGAGTATTATACTATGAGAGCACGAACCTCAATATAACACGGACCATTTTGTCATAGGGTTGGTTTGTTGTTTTCTTCAAGGATAAACACGGATGGTGTTCGGTTCCAATTGTGCATTTAATCATTATTTCATATTAATCATTCTTTTAGTTATCATATGTATATGAAAATCCTAAAGTTAGTCCTCCTACTTAGATACTTGTATCAGTCTCGTTCTCCGTGATTGAAACGACATGGATGAGTAAGCGCGACGAAGTTCGTGTCCTCTCCGAACACTGTATGTTTCCTATGTCTTCACGATGCTCCACGGTTGGTTGAAGTGTGATTTGTTGCCACGATATGTCTTCTACCTTTTCCTTAACAACACGGTCCGTGTTGACCTTTTCTACTCCCAGCGCGCCGTCGAGGAAAGAGAGAGAGAGAGTAGAGAGAGCACTTCTGCTGCTTGAGTTTGGTGATGCCTTGGGTTTGAGAGAAAATTATGGGATGAGAGAAGGGGTTGAGTCTTATTTATAGGAGAGGTAATTCATCCTAGATGAAGTTTGAATGCAATTAAAACTCTATGTTTATATATAAATATAATTCTATAAGATAATTTTACATGTGATTAAAATTTCTTTAAAAATAATCAACATATGATTAGAAATAAATTAATTAATAAAAATATAATAATTTGGCTTTAGTTCAAACTTTTTTCCTAATCTTAATCAACTATATCTTTCTTTATCTTATCATATCTCTCCTTTATTTTATTTTTATTTATTTTAATAATCTTGCATTGTATGAAAAATGATCAATGATCGACGACGATCGAGAATTAACGATGTTTCACTATTTTTGATAATAATGCCATTTCTTATTCCTCACAAAATTATATCATTTGTGCCTGCTCACGAAAGATTTGCCTACGACTGATGCTCGTACTTGCACATAAATAATGATTGATTTAAATGTGTCTTTTAATCTTTCATTGAGTTGTATTAATTCTCTCGGAATATGTTAAAACACTACACTTACGCAACTTGAATTTATGAAAAAGTTTAAGAATCATATTTTATTTTCGCATTTTTCTACTGATCATATAGTCAACCAAAAAAAAATTATGTTTGGGGATATATGACAAGCTCCATCCATTTGACCTCTCCCACACCGCATGCATGATCAAAGTCGGCTAGTTTTGGTGGATGTCACACAGGATGAGATGAAAAAAACTGTGATTAACTATGAACACGATCCCTGAAAGTAAAAAGAGCTTGAATTAATGAAAATCGCATACGTTTGTCTGACTCAAACCCCATGAAACACTGTCCATGTATATGATCTGCAAGACGTTGCATGCTAGTTGAAACTATATCACATCCCTGCGGAAATTGATCACAATAAAGGTCATCTATCATCGATCCGATCTCCTACACCCTTTTCCTGAGGTCTACGACCACAATGCTTATGTTGTCACCGCTGCCTCTGGCAATCGCAAGCCTGGCTAAAATTGCAGCTGCATCTTTGGGCGTGCATTGTGGCGCCGGCAGACACATCAGGGTGCCATTGCTGCAGGGCGGCTGGCCTAGGCAATGCCTTACCACATCACATGCAAGTTCATTTGGAACAGCATCCCACAAACCATCACTCGCCAATATGAGGAACTCGTCATCATCGCTTTGGCAACTCACGGAGAATTCAGGCTCACAGCTAACATATGGCTTTAGAAAATAGTCTCCTGCACCAGTGTTAATATACACAAAGAATCAATCCATGGAATACACAATAAATTATTTAGACCCCAGCTTGTTGGAGTATGAAAAACTATTTAAGTAAAAAGTAATTGTGTGCGACTAGTAAGCATGTCCGAAGAGTCAGATTTGATTACACAGTAATGCCATATGTAACTATACAGCAATATAAACTGATGCTGTACTCCCACCTCAGCACTACTGGCTTCAAGGAAAACTTACCATGTTCTATTTTTTCCCTTAAATATATCGGAGCTCTTTCTGGGTTTTCCAGTTAACCTGTAAAACAGTGTCAGTTTCGTAGATAGGAAATCCTGATCAAGCAACAGCGGAAAACAGTTTGAGAAGAATCCTTCTCTTTCGATGTCACTATAGAGAAAGGTCATTAAGATATATCCTCCTTATTATACAAAAACTAGAGGCATTATGATTGTCAAATCTATTTTACAGAAGAAACTAGATAGCCTTATGCTAAGTTACATATATAAAGTTTAATCTCGTGTATAGATATATAAAAATACCTATAGCTCTAGAGGTCGAAAGCATTCCGAGAATACGGGGACAGTCCCAATTGATGATTTGTCCTCCTAAAGCTTGAACTCTTCTGTATTCATCAGGTCGGTCAGGCTGCTCATCATGAAAACATTGGTATCCTTAATGATGAATCAAAATTCATGTACATATATACACATTTCAACAGCAAGCTACAATGTTCTTTTTTTCATGCACTAATTTTTGTACTCAGCTAGGGAGTTTCTTTTAAAGCATGCAAGAGTGATAAAGGAAATTATTTCAAGGTCTGAGAAACAGAAGCCAACCATAAAATCATAGGATTCCCTCGTGTTTTAAATGTTCATTAATCTACAAATTGAATTAAAACACATTTATCCACTATCTCCAATCATGAGCCGACAACATTAATAGTGTTGCATTAATCGGTATACAAACATTTGAAAGCTTCAGAACAATTGATGTTCAATTTCAAGATGTTTTCTTATAAACAGTCTCATGTAAGGTACATCTACACAAACTGTTGGCATATGATCTGTACGTTTAATATTCAATTCATACAGAAATTTACATAACTGAACATTTGGCTGTTGAATATTCGAGTGTGCGAGTCCGACAAAAAATAATCTAGGTCAATTAATGAACTTAAAATGTTTACAACCAAAGGCTGGTATCCGGAGAATTTAATGGCACAATCCCATTCACCAATGTGAAAAGTTGTCGGAGGCTTTATCTTTTCCATGATAATGTCTTCCATTAATCTACATTATATACTATCTCAACATGACTTCTCATAGGGCAGATCATCGTAACCCTAAAACACGGCGTTAGCAGGTCGCCTGCCCAAATCAAGCGTCGCGATAATATATATGTGCGTGTGCGCGTGGGCTTTAAATCATCAGATAAACAATCTTCATTACTTTTTAAGCATTTTCATTAAACTATAATTTTTTGGCGGTATAGTTGATTTTTATCAAAGTGACATTTACATAGTGATTAACCAAGTATTACATGGGATATGATCATATGATAAATTCTGAAGTGACAGAGTCATTAAAATTAAGAATTCCATGTCCAAATGAATGGTTTCGTTGACCACGTCAATGAATTTTCTATACCAAGCCTCAATACAGAGTTTGTTCACTGTGACTGGGTCAATAAGTCAATATGTATAATGCAATATCTATGTATCTCTAATTATGATACAAACTTGGGACTATGCAGCCATGCATAAACTCAACATCTTTAATGGACAAGAATTAGATTCGTATTTTTGTACAACAAATTGTAATATTATTCCATATTCCATTAATTAATTATTAAGCATATTCGCCATATATAGTGTGAATAATATTGATTGGTACAGGATTTACTTCTATTTTCTTTTTATGGTATTTAAGTTTATTTATGGTATGAAAGCAGTTATTTTCTCCCTTTCTTCCCCTTAGACCCCTTTCCCCATCTTCTTCATCAAGAATCTTGACATGGTTTTGTCGTTATATACAATATGTATAGCCTCAGATGCAAAACTTTCAGCCACTGAAAATATAAGTGAATTCCTCTCATGACTTTTATATGTTCATGCAGTGGCCCTAGAACCTAGAGGCATAAGATTTAAATATAATTGTTGCAATTAATTTGTGCAAAGGAAAGCAATAAAAAGTCCAGTTGACATGACCAATATATGGGTAGAATGCACATAAGGAGTATTAATGAAATTAAACATCATGAAATAATATGGTCAAAGAAACAACATGGAATAAGAAAACATGTAAGAAGTAAGAATATATAAAGGAGCTTAGAGCTGTACGTTCTTTACCAAAACACGAAAAATAAAGCAAAATCGGAGAACCAAAAAGAAGAGAAAGTTGATCACCTTGTGATCGCACGAGAGCGGCATCGCGCGACCGCCGCGGGAGAGCACGGCCCGGGAGTCGCCGCAATTGGCCACCAGAAGCCAACCGGCGTCCGCCAAGAGCGCCACCACCGCGGTCGAACCAACCGTCCCCTTGCCCATGTCCTTCAGCTCCGCGATGATCTCCTGGTGGAACATTGCGAAGCCCGTAGCCATCGCTCGCGCCCACATCGCGGGTCCATCCCGCTCACCGGATGCTCTCCGTCGCTGCACCTCGCGCAGCACCGCCAGGTGCAGGCGCTCCCGGCACTCCTCCGCCACCAACTTCCCACCGTGCCCATCGTAGACGGCATAGTAGCTATACGTAACCGACGGCGTTGACCCGAACCTGGGCACCATTAGGACGCTGTCCTCCATTTCCCTGCGCCTCCCGAGGATCGAGACGGAGCCGTGAACGGGCATGCGTGGGACAGGCAGGTGCACAGTGGTGAGGCACGGGAGCGTCAGAAGCGGAGATGGAGCGACCTCGAGGAGTGAGGGAGGGACGAGAGGCGCTGGTGGCTTCGGCATTGCGGCGGCGACAGGGGACTCGCTTCGGAAGCGGTTTCGCTTCGGAGGGTTGGGATTCTCGTCGGGGGAGGAAGAGCGGGCGGTGGATCCCATCATGGTGCTACGAGGGCGACGCTGCTGGTGGTATCGACGGCGGAGTTCGGCGAGGAGGGAAGAGTTCCTGGGAATGGCGGTGCTGATGTTGTTGTTCTCGTTGTTGGTCTTCATTTAAACTCCTTTTTCTCTCTCTCTCTTTCTGTGTCTATATATATATATATATATATATAATATATATAGCTCTGGCCTGAAAGAGGGAGAAGTGTGCAACGGAAGAGGAGTGGTGCCGTTATATAATGCGGCGACGGCGGGCGTTACGCGAAGGTGTGTGCCGGGCGTCGCCTGCGCGACGCGTTTATTGTACAACTGTAACACATGGAAAACATAGAACAAGAGGTACCTTACCGGAAAATTTAAAGGAAGAAAAAGAAAAAAAAAACACAGGCGGTGTCGACTTTGGAAGAAGCCCATGGATGCTGGAGCAGGTTAGGCGTCGACGGAGATCTTCCGTATGAAAAATACGTGGATGGTGAAGATGCGATTACATCGACACGTGGAGGCCTATGCGATGTTCTGGGGGTCTCTTCGTTTTGAGAGCCGTGCGCTGTTCGGCGGCGAACAGACGACATGTCCGTGTACACTGTACACCTCGAGACGTGGCGCACTCAACTCAGGGCAGGCTAACACCCTCGATTTGAAAATCTCAGTTTAATAAAAAAATAATTTATACCACACACTTGAAGGATATATAAGAATCAAAATTAATAGTTTTGAATGTAAAATTTTAAAATATTAATTTAATAAAAAAATATTATTTTATTTTTTATTTCGATTTTAAATTAGTCAAATATTGATTAATTTTATTATTAAAAGTTTCGAGTGGATATTAAAAATAATAATTTAGGCGAATCTAACAAGTGACTGCGATGAAATAGAACGGATCGATCTCAATTTCAGACTTTTTTATAAATAAAAAAACATAATTGAATGATAAAAAATCTTTAAATTCAAATTTTTATATGTAATTTTTTTTTCAAGAATCTTATGTATTATATTGAATATCCTGTCTAGTATAAGAACAAGACCGATTAAAATTAGTTAGCACACTTTTTTATTTTAATAAAATAAATAAAAATGAGATATTCTTGTGTTGTGAAATATTTAATTGATTAATTAATATTCAAATGATTAAAATTAAAAATATGGTTGAAAATAGAATAAATGAAAAATAAAATAAAATATATATCTTTCACGATATAATAAAATTTATTAAATGATAATTGAATATTTAATTAAACTGTTAATATTGTTAAGCCAAAATAAATAACTCTCACAATGTAATGATAATTCTTGAGTTAAGTTAAATGATAAAAATACTAACGCTAAACTAATTTTAATAATTAAAATAATCATCTAATCACGTATAATTGGTCAACATTGTCTTATTTTAATAAAATATAAATTATTAGATAATTATGGTTAGTATAATAATTTACTAATATTTGCAATCACTATTTAATATTTTCCCACTATTCTATTTTTAATAGTATATTATTACCATATTTAAAGAAATAATATACTATTACCTAATAATTATGTTAATATAATAATCAATTATACATAGTTGTAAATATGTAAATACTTACAATATTAATTTTTTTATCACTACCTATATAATTACACTATGCCAAAATCTAATATATGCTAAAATTTAATTAATATAGTTGATCATACATTTATTAGTATAAAAAAATATAAAAAAATGATATATAAGTCAAATTGTTGGAATAATAAAAAAGTGTAGGATCTAGATGACACTAAGAGGGGGGGGGGATGAATTGGTATATTAAAATTTTTTACTCTTTTCTTTATCTAGGTGAGATATAACAACGGAAGCTTGTAAATGAAACACATAAACAAACAGAGAGAAGAGAGTAAAGAGAACACAAACAACAAACAAATACCAAGTTTGTTATTGAGGTTTGGTTGAACTCCTGACCTACGTCCCCGCTCCGATCTTCTTCCACGAGATCTTCGGATATCATTATTTTCTTCTTCAAAGGGCGAAGGCTCCCTTACAACTTCTCTTTTCTTGTACGAGGACGAGGAGAAAAACCTCTTACAAAATCCTTAAGATCGCTTGGGCCCTTCTGTGTTAGATTCCTCACTTGAATCACAGAAGGGAAATTAAGGCCTATCACTCAAAGCACTCTCAAGTGTTTTACAA
>LTAE01003330.1:11368-43871 GCA_001647135.1 Pontederia paniculata
GGACGTCCTCTGTCTTCGCCTGATGTCATCCGGTCGCACGCACTCAACCTGCGGTCGACCACTCCTTTGCTGCCTTCTGCTCTGGTCGTCCACTGTCTCCACCCTAAGCCCTCTGGACGTCGACTTCTCAGCCTGACAGTCTTCCGGTCGTCCACTGTCTCCTCCTGAGCCCTCCGGACGACCACACCCCAACCTTGTGTATAAAGATGTTTATCTTGGGGTTGCCCATTCATTAATCATCGGGCGACCTCCTCGGTTTAGCCTTTTTCATCGGTCGTCCTCCCTCCATATCTGGTCGACCGGTCTACCTCTGATCCCTCTTCATACTCCATTATCGGTCGGCCTCTGTTCCTCTTTGGTCGACCTTTTATGCTTGCTCCTCCACATGCACTCTTCTATTACTGGGACCACTTCATGTACTTAGGATGCCCACTGCACACTTGTAGTTCTTCTGATATATATTACGTGTGCATCGGTCGTTCATTCCTTCAGCTCAGGTCGACCATCTCTCTGAACTTGAATATATCCTGTTTTAGAAATCAGTTCAACAAGTTCATCAGTAGAGACTGAGTTCACTTACAAATTTGTGATCATTCAAAATGTTCTCAGGATCCTAGATTCAACAAAATTGAGTTTAAGGAACTAACCCTAAGTTTTGTAACGAAGTATAAATGTTTCAACAAAAGGCTATTTAATTTTTTCCATTCTTAAGGGTCTATTTGAATCTGAGAACTAGGGCGAGAACCAGCCATAGTTTTCAACCAGTTTTGGCAAACACCCAACAATTTTTAATGTGTCCCATCAAAACTTAAGTTCTCATCAAGACATGATTTTCCAACCGATTCCGACATTTCAGCTCTTGCTACGAACAATTTGCTATAACCATATCTTTTTTTTTGTCTTTTTGTGTAGGTCTAAAAATAGGTCCACTTACTCTTAGACCTATATATTTATTATTTAATAATTAGCATATATAATTATAGTATTTATTATATATTACTAATTCATAATAACTTAATAATAAATAATTTTTGTTTTATTATTCTAATTATATTGTAATATAATTTTTTAAAATTTGTTAATAAATAGATTTAACATATAAAAAAATTTTAAAAAGTTGTTTAATGATCTTATTTGTTAAAAAATAATAATTACCTTCATTATTACTAAGTAAGTTATATAAATATTTTAATGATGATAAATTATTTTATTAGTAATATTATTTCATTACAACTAAATATGACAATTTTTAAAATAAAATATTTCAACTTTAAATTAACAAATAACTATTTAATTAAAAACATGAAGTTGGTTATGTACATAGGTTAATTATTTTGGTATATATAAATTAAAACTTTGAAAATGCTTAATTTAAAACAAAAATTTTTTAATCAATTTTTTTTAGAATTTTTGACGGAATTTCTGGCACAATTTCTAGTTAGAAAAATCTGCCCCTCCGCGTCAGATCCGGCCGCCGCAAGGGCCGGATCTGCCCTTGCGTGGGTAGATCTGGCCGTCCAAGCTCGACCGGATGAAAAGAAGGAGGAGGAGATGGGAAAAAAATGAAAAAAAGGTAGGAGAGAGGAAGAAGGAGGGAAGAAAAATGAAAAGGAGGGAAAAACCTTAAGGAAGAGAAAAAAAAAGGAATAGAAAATGGAGAGAGAGAGAGAGTTGGGAGAAAAAAAAAATTTAAATATGATGAATTTCTGACGGATTTTAATGTCTCTTAGAATATCTGACGGACTTAAAATTCTGTCAGAAATTCTGAGAATTTTTTATGGCTTTTGTACATCCTAATTTTGATGGACTTTAAATCCGTCACAATATCTGACGGACTAAAAGTCCGTCAAAAATTGTAAGGAAAAAAATTCGTACAAATTTCTGTTGTAAATTGTGAGGAATATTAGGCCGTTGCAAAATTTCTTCTGTATTTTTCTTGTAGTTAATGTGATCACAAGGACTTGAGAAAAAAAAAGAGGATGATTGAATTAAAAATATAGAGAAATTAAAATTCTGCCTCTAGAGGGCGTGATTTCCTTGGTAAAGGTCTCCTGTTTTCATCAAAGATGAAAGCTTGGAACATCAAACATAATATATATATATAATATATATATATATATTGTTCATACAAACGATAAATTAAGCTTCAGAGAATCATAGTTAGTGGCACACCAATAACTTCTGAGGGCTTATTGTACTATACACGTCTTGGGCAATTAACAATGTGATATTCTTCATAGTTCATACTGTTTAATTTTCTTTTTTCAGCCTTGTTGGCTGTTACATCAGAAAACTTCAAATGGTGCATATATGATACAAGTAAGCCTGCATGGAAGATGTATAGACCAGGATCCTATAAGCGTGGCCCAATCGTCTCGGGCCTGTAGTTTGAATGGATGCAAAGTATTCAGGACGGAACCTGAAGTATTTTCAAAGTTTTCAGCAGTTTATTCTGTTCATTTGTCAGAAATCTAAGCTGACCTTTTCTGGTCATCTCTTGTTCAACCTTTCAATATCTAAATGGCCATGAAGAAATGTCATCTTCAGTGAAGCATATGAGGATTATGCTCACAACTGTCAACTGCTCAGAATGGCATTAGTCCTCATAGCTGTCGACTGCTCAGAATGGCACTTTGTATTCAACCAACAGAGTGACGGGTTTCACAGGATTATGATGGAGTCAGACAGCTCGAAGGATGCCAAAATATTAACTGATCCTGTTTTGAAGATCTCTGATTTATTTTTTCTTGATAACATCTCAGACATTTGCTTAGTCCACTGAAGCAGTACCCAGATATTTAAACCTGATGCCAATGCAGATGAACCCCAGAACTGTCTGATGTCTGTTCTAGGAGGAATGATCACTTGGATCATAGAAGCCGAATTTTGAATTATTTTCATAAAGAACTTATCATCAGAGAGCAATTTCCTCGGGAACTAAAATAATTTTTTTTCTTATCAGGACTTGGATTTATGGGATCTGACCCGTAAAAGATAAATAGATTCTATGTGCTAGTAGTGGAAAAACTCATGACAAAGAGCTGTTATTTACTGTTTATTTTGTGAGTTTGGAAGGTATTGACTACTGACACACATAACTTACTCCAAAATTACAAAATTGTGCGAATATTAAAATCAATTATAGAACCATATATTACAAAATTCTTAATCAAAATAAGGACAAAAATCATATTATACAATATAAACTATATTGAACTAGAATGAAAATCAAAATATTTATATTAATTCTTTATATTCAAATATCTAACTAGACCTAATTCCAAGTATGTGCAATCAACTATTTTGAAATGAACATATTGTCATCATCTAGTCCTAATTATTACTTAACCCTATCTCATATGACCTAATGTTTAATATAAAGATTCAATAGAATAACAAATAAAACATGCAAATTTAATATTAATATAATTTTATCATATTTTTTAGACAATTGCACATAAAACATATAGCAAGACATGAAATATAATACGGTTCATTAAGTTATGAATATTCAATCACATTGGATTATTCTATTTCTCTTTTAGCATTCCATTTTTTTAACTTTGTAACATTCTTTGTTTGAAACGATATTTATTTGACAACATTATTTATTTTCATAATTATTCCTTTGACTTTTTTCCCTTTTTTTAGAATTTATTTTTTAACTTCTTTTTTCATTTTTTTTTTTGTGAAGATTATTTAAATCTTTTAAAAAAAACATGACAATCTATGCATCTTCATCGTTCATTGTAATCACTAAGACGACCCATAATTTTTTAGGCAGAATTTCTTTCGAGTGGAATCAATATTCATTGCACAAGGTGGAGAAATTTGTACAAAATAAACAATGGTGACAAATATTTTGCTTTTATCAGCATAGATTTTTACTATGTTGTCTTTAGCTACACTCTATGTCATTATTTTTACTTTCGTTTTTTTCTTTCTTTAATAGTTCCATGCACGTGATGATTCATAATTTTTATCTTTTATCTTAATTTATTTAACTTTTATTTAAACATTAACAATATTTTGTATCTCTTTTAATGAGCATAATCATAACACATATCATACATAATATTAATAGGGTCATACCACCAAGTATAATATTGGAAGATGACTCACATTGTGTGTGACACAACTCGTTTTCTTTATGTACAAGTGATCGTTATTTTCATGTTGAACGCCACTTATTTTGGTTTCCACAAGAACCACTTTATTAATGCTAATCAATTTTCTACGGATATTTTTTATTTATCTTCTTCCAAACATGAATCGTGTTTCGCGACTGCATTCGATTCAGATGGCGGGTCATCATTGATTCTTTCTATGAACTCGTTTGATAGAACATCGAATGTGATACGAGTGGTGTCAAGATCTAGTTTTTTTTTCTCAATGGATTGATATAGTCCATATCCAGAGTGATGTGATTCATGTGGTTCTATAAGTGGGGGAGTGAGTCGCTCCACGATTTTGAATTCAAAAAGTAATAAATTTTTTACAAGAAAAAATTAACTATCGTTTAAGCCATATATCTCATTAGATCTATCAATATTATCTCTAATTAAAAGTTATTTCTTGTCACTATAGATCCATATAAAAAAGAACAATTTATCTAAATTGATAAAAATATATCAAATGCATCGTACCCCTACATACCTTTTTGACGCTCTTGTGTTCGCTTCATGTTCTTTCTTAGCGCTGTGCCTTTTTTTACTACGCTTGTCCTCGTTGTGAGCCAAGAAAAAGAAACAAAAAAAATGATTTATCTTTATCTTGTGGCCAAGAGAAAGAATAAAAGAAGAAAAATAAGAGACTCGAAAGAGCATATATATCGTGCTCTTTCTTGATGGCTAAGTGATGCATTTGTTACATAAAAAGGAAAAGATAAAGACACAACTGCGTAATCACCTGAGTCTCCTTATCTTATCTTTTTTTTTTATTCTTTTATGTCCTTATTATTTTTCTTATTTATCTCTTTTTCTCTCTTGGACCATACAAGGCGTTACAAAAATGGAAAATTCTCAATCCTTCTAAACATCTTCCTAATACTCACATAACAAAAGCACCCCATGAAATTATCATCCATGCCATTTGTGAAGGGTTATTAGGATTTTTAGGAGGAAAATTTGGAGGTGATAGCATCTCTATACAAAAATACATGTTATGACATCTTAGAAGAGTCTGAAATCAGTGACTACTGGAAACTGAAACGAGGAAAAGCTGGTTTTTCAAGAAGTTGATCAAGCCGTTAAATGACACTGTCATTATGAATTTTTCTGTTTACAAAAAATCTCTATGATTAGTAATGTATCAAGGATGACAAAAATTCAAGCCTTGGGAAAGAATTTGATAGTGCAAGATCATGTAGAAATAATAAATGACTGGTGATTGCATTAGAAAATTGCATGACCTCATTTACAAACTCTTTGGCACAGGCTTGTTTTCAGGTCTTATAGTAGACCTTCCCCTTCATCAGCTTGTCAGAAGAATTAACAACAGGAGGTTACATATATAAGTTACTTTTCTGGTCAATGGATCAACTCCATCATAAAAGGTTCACTCCTCGGAATTAATTGCTTATTAGGATATCAATCCTTCAGCATAAATTTAAACGAATACATACAACGGAGAAGGAAAAAAAATAATGAATTAAACATTACTAATACGACACTACTCATTCCAACACCATTCCCTTTGGGCCTAGTGTCCAGTGTTGATAGATGAGTTAACTCCTCTGGGAAACTGCGATGGCTGAGAAATCTTGAGATCAAAACCAAGGTTCATCCCGTTGTAAGCGATAGGTGCATACATCCATAGTTCATCAGAGCTCAAAAGCTGTACATTTGAATGATGCATACGAAACATGTTCGATAAGTTTCAGATATATCAGAAAATGCAAGAAAAAGTTCTGAAGTTGTCGTTCTGACCTTAATTTGTAGCTGCAAAAACTTGACATATTGAACTGCTGCTTCAAGCATTGTGCTGATATCTACCTGTCAGGAAAAAGAAAAGATTTAGAGTCATCAGTCATTCATGATCATCCAGCATTTTAGCACATACTATAACTTGGTGTAAAAATAGAACTCTCATGTCTTCTAAGATTTGGGCTGACATGAGCACATGATCATACAAAAGAACTTGAAAATTATCAAACAGGTTCTTTGTCATGATATAGTGAGTTGAGTCATACATAATAGCAAATCCCACAAGCAATAGATTGATGAATTAATTTAGAATGTAAAGAATATATGCTTACTTTTGTTCCGTTTGGAACCAAATTCTGCAAAACTTTCAATCTCTCGTTGATTCTTTCTCTTCTCTTCTGCAAAGCACATAAGATCGCAATAGCTTTAGGAAACTAAATCTCATGGCTACGCAAATACAACTTTAGAGTGAGCTCTTGATCCTTACTCTTGCATAGAGGCTCTGCGGATCGGTAGCTGATCCCCTATCAGCCCTCTTTTTGCCATTAAGAATCAGTGATCCAGAACCCTTTGAGCATGAACTGCTGGTCCCTCCTCCGATAAGCTCCGGTGAAGCGCTGGTATCATCCTCCGAACTGTAGCTGCTGGAGCTCTGAGCAATCGTATCACCGTTGCTCTCTGCATCAATGGAAACAGCAGAAATGCTCTTCTGGAGCCTCTTGGATTGTGCATTCTTTCCCTTCTTAGGCACCTGTAAGCGAATTTAATATGGTGATTTCATACTTAATTAAAAAGGTCAAGCTCCACAATCTCACTCCATCTAAAGGAGGTGGAGGAAGGTACGAACATGTGTACGTAGTATAAACATTCCTCTTGTTTTGACAGAGTACGGTAGCTTCTTACTCATCAAGTACATATATATGCATATGTTGATGTACTTACCGGTTTTGATATTCGAGCCTTCTTCTTAGAACTTTGAAGCTGACCGTCATCTGCAGGCTTCTCAAGCTGAGCTTCATGCAACCTTCTCTTGATCATGGCTTGAGAGCAGTGATCAGAAGGAAGAAGAGATGCTGATGGGTTCTCCATGGACCCACGAGCTTCATCACTGCCCGCCTCCTTGTTAATGAGGATTACACCTTCCGTGGAGCGATGACCGGGACCTACTGGCAACGATGGTTGCTCGTCCGCAGTGATAAGACTCATGGGCTCTGGAGCGTCTGCATTGGCGTCGTGGAAGTAGTAACTTTCATGCCCATTAAGAACATGAAGGTAACTGGTGCTACCAGAAATAATATTAGAGGTGCAGGTGCTAATAGCATTGCAGTTGCCTTGAGGCCAATAGTATGGATTGCAATTAGTGTTGTCAGAGGAATAGTAAGAATCAGCGCTCTGATCAGACCAGAACACTGACTGCGCCGCGAAGTTTGGTTCATGATCTTGATCATTAAAGCCAAACAGATGTGCCATTACATCGTCGACCGACATCGCCGGATCAAAGGAGCTCCAATTAGCTTCTGAAACCAACCCTTCAGCCTCCATTGCACTGAAAAACTTCAGATAGGTGACTGGTTAATGAGAGTAAGAGCTTGGATGGCTTGCTGAAAAAATAGCTGAGTTCAGAGTGTATTTATACCGAGGAAGGAGGAATGTTGCCTGCAAAAGATTGACTTCTGCATCACACATTAATCTGATTATTGATGATGACCTGTGGGCGAACAGCTAGTGGTAGGCCCAATGATGGATTGAAGAATTGCACCAAATTTTTTTTCCAAAGGTGATAACATGATAACTTATATAAAGTTTTGATTCAAGATTACAACCAGTGGAACTCAAAATGCCAAAGTCTAGTTATCTTAAACTCCAAAAGAAATGACTAAGAGGTCACAAAACCAAGTTTAACTGTGTGATTTGACAATGAACAGTTATGTTGAGAGGATGAGGTGAGAGAGTGAGAAAACTATACATTATTTGGCAATGGCCAGGACGTGGGCATTGAATAAATAGGCAGGAGACAGTATGATTTTTTCGGTGTTAAATGACGGTATAATTTACTTGTGGAACTAAAGAAAGGAGAACAAAATAAATAGAAGTTGGCATGATGGTGATGAGGGAGTTATAAGCTTTCCTAGTTATGGACACCCAAGTCTGTGGGGGGAGGGACAAAGCATCACATAATTGTGATTTTTGTCCCATAAACCCCTGCATGACAAACCATATTTTTTCTCTCTGGTAAAAGCTCAACATGTCATAGTTTTCATTCGATAATATGATTTCTCTCAGCCTCTTTTCTCAATTTTGTGTATACAGACTTCAAAAGGATGAATTTGAGGAGCTCAAACAAGATCAGTCGTTTGGATTCTAATATATGCTACTTTTATCTTGTTTGCTTAAACAACTGTTTAACTACAGCAATTACCGGAAATTACATTGGTGTGTAGCGACCTATGTTATCAGATATAAGGCTTAACGTAATGTTATATGGTGGTTTCTACAATGTTAAGAGATTAAGACTAGGTAAGCTCTTCCATCTGTGTGATGAAGGATATATGAAACAGACAAATTTTGCAAAAACAAATCAAGGGAAGTAGATGGAAGAGCTTACTTGGTCTTAATAGCTAACAAAAGAATTCGTCATATCTAGTGGAACTCCAAATTTGGATTAGGTTATCATATCTTGCTAGTTAAACTGCATTAGCAGATATCTTAATGACAGATACATAATTAAGCTTCTAACTTCTAAGGTCACAGCCATCCAGATCTTATTATTAGTCGAAGGATTCACATAAGTTTTTTTTTCTGCCATGTACTGTTTGTCTTTTTTGATGTCAATTATATATCACCAAAGATCAAAAAATTCTGCAACATATAATGATAGGTTGGTAGGGGAATGTACAGTCCTGAAACCATGACTTTGGAAGTGCATCAAGATAGCTGTGTGCCCCGGATCTCAACATGTGTTATTTATTGCTCTCGGGCTATGCAACTTGATTGCACATTTGATCTCCTGAAACACACTTTCTGAATATAAAACCACTTAGATAAGGATGCCGGCAACATTTCCGTTCCAACTAGTGTGCAAAGATTCCCCATGATCCTTTTAAAATTTCTGGTATTCGTGTAGTGTTTTCTGAATCTTAAATGGCTATCAGACTTAATAACCATGGAATATAATGATCATGTATTGTTCACTGCGGCAAATCTTGTGTGCATAGTTTAATCAACAAGATTGCTTCGAGATTAGTTCTAAAGATTGCTTCTCAAGTCAGAGATATGTCTGATTTATTTGCCAAAGTTTAGCACTTTAAGCAGAAATAAAAGGTAATATACAGTTTCCAATGGTATTTTGTAAGGGAGCTAAGATTCCAAAGTAGAGTTGTACCCAATACTAAACATATCTACAATAATTGAGCATTTGCTAAAATATGTACTATTTATCAATACATGGAGATTAACTTATTTGCTGTGTCTTCTCTTCTCAAGAATCGGCGTCCTTTGAGGGATTTGTTAGGACCTAACCATGATATAATATATTGTTTTGTCTGTTAGATTGATTTTCCCTTTGAGGAAACATGAGAGTTCTCAAAGGTCATATGCCACCTAAAGCTCAAGTCCTAGAATGTTAATGTAGAGTTCAGATCCATAGTCTTAGGTGAAATATGAATATTACAGAGACATCAGTGGTGAACAATTAATACAGAGCATGTGATGAGAAGTAGGAGCTTCCGTTGGGATCCTACTGAGTAATACCATTACAATTAACTTTTGTCAATCTTTCTTTATTAAATTAATCATTTCACTGATGTCACTGAGATTCAGACTTAAGATTTGGAGCAAGTTCAGTTGTCTCTCGAGTATCATATTAGATTGCATATTTCATATTATGACATGTATTAGCATGTGTATTAGAATATTAATTGGAGGAATGTAAATTCTGTATATGAAATTAAATATAAATAGTATATGAAAACAGGTAAGCAAATCAAAGTGGCTTGTGTTTTTTTTATTATAGTTGCACAAGAATACTTCAAATTTTACATTTAGTAGTATCTTTATGTTTATGCTATTAATACCACTTCAATTATGCATACTGATTTTCCCCCTAAAAAATGCACAAAATAAACAGCTTGCTGTTGCGATGCACACAAGTAATCTGTACAAACCATTGACTCTCTCACATGTATCTTCGATCAATTAAAAATGGTAAACTTAAAATCTACAGTGTGAAAGAAACTATATATTTGGCTTTTCAAAGGAAAAGAAAGAAAAACAGAATTAAATATTCGCATCGTCTTAAAAACGAGCAAATAAATATATGTACCTTACAATTTCAATATTCCAATATTAATTGTCTTCAGAAGATAATGTTAATGTGCCTGAATTTTTATAATCTTGTACTCAATTATAAAAACAATGAGGGAAAAAATGGAAACATGTAGTAGACTACAAGCTTTGGCCATTTGCGCCGTGCACTAGACCTTTGTATAATATGGTTAATGTTTATAATGATATACTTTTTTCTCATAATATATTTTTTTTTACGGTGATATTCTTTACTCGTAAATATTTCTCTCCTATTCATATTAATAAAAAAAATACCTTATTATGTGTCATCTATCTTGCTTTCATTTTGTTATTCTATTTATGAGAGTTGATTGATTGCAGATTGAACACCTAACTACCTAAGTGAATATAAAAAATATAAGTATCCACATACCCTAAGTTTGGAACTGAATTGAGCTAATAAATAGCAAAAAAAATTATTAAAAAAGATAGACAATCATGTTATTATCATTAGTAATAAATCGTTCGAGCTTTCATGAAAGGTTCCAAATAATTGAGAATTTTACATGCATTTATATATGGCTGAAGGGTTCATGACTTTGTTTGATCCCTTCATGGTTGTTGGTGGAATATGTGGATTTTCTCCACAAATTCATATAAGACATTCATATTATTACTATAAGTTAATTAAGTTTGATTGACATATATAATTGACAACTCTGTGTCTCAAGAATCATCAAAAGTTAATATAGCTTTTGATTCGACTTCAAATTTTCGGAGTCACTTGCTTGATTAGGGTTTATCATTCGCTCGCGTCGAATATGGATTAGTCAGATATTAATATTATGGATATTGATGGATCTAGACGGAAAAAAAAATTATTACTATAAGTTCCTTGAAAATAAAAAAAAATTGCATTTTTTTAACGATCGTGCAGGGGTTGAGAGATTTGTTAAATTATTAGAGGTATATAAGCCTTATTGTTTCTTTTCCTCCCTTATAATTCTTCGTTACTTTCTTCTCCGTTTCATTTATGAAGGTAAGCCTTTAAATACGTAGTCGTGTTGACTAATATCATGAATCATGTACGTTAGTGGCCGTCTTTTATGGGCAGTCTTTATGATAATATGATAATGCAGAAACAGAAAGTTCCGTGTGGCTTTTGTCATGGATAATTAAAAGTAATTGTGTCTATTTAAATAAAGCTATAATAATATGGCATCTTGTCTTAATGGAGTAGTTGACGTTTTGATTGTCTCATGAATTTATTTCCAAAGTCCATTTATCCGGCTTAAATTGACTGATATATAAAATGGTCTTCCTAATAATATCATGTAATAAAATTAGATAAGTAAATGTAAAGCGCCTCACTTTATATTCCTTGTAAAAATGATTATTCGTTATGATCAAATCATCACATAATGAATTAAGTACATGTCCATCGTATTAATTTAATAATTGAAAATATAAATATGACAATCAAATTAAATTAAGATCATCAAATAACATTATTGTACACTATCAAACATGCTATTTAATTAAAAAAGAATAATTTTTGGATCAATCAAACTAATACAATGTCTACCCTCTCATTTTTACATGTAATGGATATTTTGTTGGGAACCCCATTTTAATTCGGTGAAACTTTAACTTTTTAGCTCTGATGATACCAAAGTTGTGAATCGACCTCTAAACTTTATTTATATTTCATTATTACGATTTCTTTTAAATTATCGAAGTTAACATCAACATTCAACCTTCTTTAGCATCTTTATATTGTGTATGAATCCGTCAGCCCAATCGATAACGTAACGAATCGTTTAGTGTTTTCTCTCAATTTTTCTTAGTTCTTTTTTCGGTATTATTTGACAATGTATTACCAAAATGCAATATGTGCAAACATAAAATTTATTCATATTGATCAAATACTCGAAATAAATTGTTGGTCGTAACTAAAATTTTGTCTAATTCGGCAAAAGTCATCCACAACAATTCGGTTCAAGAGCAAAAATTATTAAAGATAAATATTATTTCAATAGTGTCTTGGAAGTCGGAAATTTTAAGAATTAAACTATTGAAAACTAATTTAATTTAATTTATTTTTTACTGGCCATAAGATCTTATGCGTAATTGGCTACTGGCCAAGGGGTCCAACATTTGCATTGGACTGAAAAATTAAACATTAAACGTCCAACAAAAAAGGAAGGAGGAATTTTAAAATTCTTTCGGGAGCAGGTCGCAAACAAATTATTTTCTTAACTATATTCTAAATAGAATTATATGTGAATTATATATATANTTTCTTATTTTTCCTAACAAGTAATAGAAAGCTAGGACAAGTGCAATGTGCAATTTGTAGGGCACGATGGCAAGAACACCAGAGGCAGAACTCCCAAACGTTGTACTGCCTACACAGACTGAGGAGAGGTATGGCTTTTTTCTTCTTTTCCGGCATGAGCTTTGACATTGAGAAGCTTAATAAATTTTGACTAGTTTAATTTTGAAACATCAAGTATCAAAGGGTAATCATAAACATTTTTATTTCCACTTCCATATTAGTCTTTTAGTACAAATTATTTTCATAACCAATTTTATGTCTAATACAAATTTGAAATAAGTATTCCTACTCAATTGCGATAATACAACGTTGACAGGGCAAAAAACGCTGACTTTTGTAATCGTCAATTACTTGGAGCTCTAGGCCCCTGGATAACACCTGCGTTTATTACAAGATTTATTATCTAAAGGTCCTGTGTGAGATTTGACAAACATGAAAAGGAAATCTCATTTGCTAAGCTTTTGTCAAAAGGAAGAATCTATATATATATAAATATATATAGAGAAAAAGAAATATACAACGCACTTATACAAAAAGTAATAATATTTTTTGTATAAATTTTTTTTATTTTTATAAAAAGTGTTGTTACTTTCGGTATAAGTAGGCTACATGCTTCATGTCCTCATATATATATATATATATATATATATATATATATAAATAAGAAATAGATCTAAACTCGACGGTCAAACGCCTACAAATCCCAAATTTTCCAAATTGGGATGCATGAAAAAGGAAAAGACAGTTTCAAAGAGAATTTTTTTCAACACTCCTTATATAACTTATGACCTTAAATTACAACTTTTAATTTCCAAACTTATTTTCCAATTAGCTCATTCCCAAAAGTTCCATCCATAATTCTATTAATTTATTTTTTATAATTTTTGAAAAGTCACTTTTACCCTTATTTTCTTAATAAAATAAAATTACTTTTGAAAAATATTTAATAATCACGAAGCGAGCATAGAAAACTATTTAATAATAACTTATTTTAAGTATGGGTAAAAGTAATATTTTATCATTATTAAAAATTAATTTTAATATTTTTTGGATGAAATTTGCCAGAAGGTGACAAATTAAAATAAATTCAGAAATTAAAATGTATAAATTAATAATTTAAAATTAAATGCAAAAAGAAGTTATAATTGGCTTGGTATTAGAGACAAATATTTTTTTTAATAAAGGCGTAGGATGTTTTGTTAACCGGAATTGTATAAAAGTTGCTTTCAAGACGAATGCTAATACCTTATATTGAAATATTTAGTAATACTTATTCAAGATTCTAAAAAGAAGAATGTGTAATATGTTCGCATGCGCTTGTTAAATGGTGTGAAAGCAACGTGTACTAGGTATCACAAAATCCATCCAGCTGCACATAGCGACTAGAAGCAATATATATTGTTATTGTAACCATCAAAATTTTTGGTCAGAACTCTCACTTAGACCTCTAATTTGTCCTTGATCAATAAAATTATCTAAAGGATTAGTGGAAGTCAAACAAAAAAACTATTACTTTTGACAAGAAGCTGAATTTAAAATGATGTACTATTTTTAAGTCAAATAAAAAAAGCAATTGGCGACAATAAGAAAAAAAAATCAAATTCAAGAAAGAGAACTGCATGTCAAACAAGAAAAGTATCGCAACTTGCCTCTGGTTCCCAGCACCTAGCAACTAAAATAGCATCAAAATAAAATAACAATCCACAACAAGAAATAGAAAAAGGGCTCATCGTGGCAACAACAAAGTATTCTTGCGAAATTGTCAGTGATAAAAGTTGGGTGGAGTATTAACTATTGACATAGCCATCTTTAATATAACATGTAGAAGCCCCATTTAACTGATGTGCACACAATGAATCACCAGGATTACAGATAGTTTGAATACAAGGACAGAGAACGAGTCCTAGACGTATACAATCATGAACCTGACATGAAGAGAGAGAAAAGTGTCCGTGATCATTTTTTGACATCAAAAGTAACTAAAAATGCAATAACAACTGTGTCAAGGAATATGCTAGCATCTAGAAATTCTAGCACTTTAACGAATCTTCCTTAATGCATACATACTAAAGGACTAAAAAGATTTTTTTTTTTGAAAAAGCACTAAAAAAATAATTTAACTCTAAACAAAAGACTAGAGAATAGTCATTATACTCCACTACCAAGGGAGTAAGACATCCCAACTATATATATGCAATATGAGGAAGGACATGATTGGGTGCTCAAATAATCTAACCATGAACATATATTCACAGCATAAAGTCAGAAGCAAAGATGGGCAACGTGCAGAAACCGAAGTTAAACTACCCAGCAACAATCCATATACGAGCATGTGTTTTTTTTCTTTCCCGCATGCACACAAATAGGTTTAGCTAATACAGAATGTATCCATGTATTATCATGTCACAACATACATGCATGCATACTTGAATATTTATGGAGAGGCTTTCAAACGGAATGTTCTGACAACATTAATTGAAGATGAAAAGAAAAATATTAAGGATAAGTTTTTTTTTAAAAGGAAAAGGATGCCTACAAAGTTGGTAGACATCCGTTTGTATTAATTCAAAAGTAGGGAATGCACAAGTGTGTTACTAGCATCTCTATTAGGCCGAGGTCTCCGAAAAAATTATGTTTCCCCTGCCTACCTCAAAAAACTCGACAAAAAAATTAGTAAAAGCTCCATTCCTCAACTAGTGAGGATATGTGGTGTACAATATTCTCTATATAGCACCTCTCGCTCTCAAAAATATTAAGCATAAGTTCTTAGTTCCATTTTTTGTTCGATGAAGTAAATGATATGGATGGCTAAGAGAAACTCTATGCCCCAAAAAATTAGTTACAGGATAGATTAAGAACCAAAACCATAAAGTTTCACATAAAGTTTCAAAGCACTTTGCCAATGAAAATACGACGTCATCCCTAAAACTCTTTCTGGTTATAATGAAGAACTCTCAGACATGAACAGAAATATTTTACTATCCATTGTTTTATGGGAGGACCCCAAAAGCCTCAATGTCCCATATATTGAAAACAGTTATGGATAGGACAACCATCATTATGAAATACAACAGTATTTGCAAAGCTACCACAAAGAAGTAAACGTGTTTTCCTAATTGTAAGGATTTTACCACAGAAAAATGAAAGTATCCATCCCAAATGAATACTAGTAAAGTTAAACAAGATATGGATATGGCAAACTTAGAGTATGCAATAGACATTCATATTAAATTAGAAACAAATTCTCCTTGAAACTCAAAACAAAATAACACAAGTGCTCAGACATTATCCACCTATGAAAGATACACAAATATTACATAAAATATAGCTGGAACTAAACATATTGTTCTCACCAAGCAATTCAATGTCCCAATAACTCAAGTACCATCTTCTAAAGAAAGTTTCATATGACTTGTTTTATCGAAATTCCCACGTGATTGGTCATACTTCACCAGCAATTGCATGACGATTCCAGGAAAAAATTTAAATTTAGATAATTTGTATGAAATGCTATTCTTAATGTCCACAACATTTATCAGGATACCTTCAAAAAAATGAACAGAATGCAGACAACATACTGGTGAACAAAGAGAAAAGGCAATTACAAAGAAATAAACTTATATTTGAAGATACAAGAAAGTTTTACATGAGTCTAAGAGGTGGAAATGGTAAAAGATTTTGAATAAAATAAGATCTAGAGCAAATTAAACAGCTCCTGTCCTCTGATCACCCATGAACATTAACTACATATCTCTGGTTTCTGCATATATGCAGCTCAAGAAGATGACAAAATGAAGTGGCATACACAAAGCCAGAGAATAGAACATTACCAAGTAAATTCTGCATAAATCACCATCTGGGGAGGTTAGATATACCTAGTATCTACTGGGGCTCATCTTCTGGTAAGTTTTCACCAAGACTCCGCTGTGCCAAGCGGTAGTATAGTATACCCATTGTTGCCATACATGCCCTGGATGCAGAAACAAAATTTAGCTATATACTTGTTTCGGGAAATTTGCAAATTCAGTTCAAACTGGGAAAATAAACCTTGTACAGGAGATAAGAAAATCTTCCAGTAGAAGCTACAAAAATCAAGCTATTGAGTGTTCTAAACAACATAGAATTACAATGTGAGAAAGCACCCCTAGTTAAGTCCAACATACAGAAGAGCCTTTGTGAACCAAACGATAATCAATCAAGAAGATGCGAATGAAACTGCTATCTGAGTATATAGCTTTCTTGGAAGTTGAAACAATCATGTGATGTGAACCAAACCAAACTTAATAAATAGGAATTTTTAAGACGGATAACTGGAGTAATTATTATTATGCAACAATAAATGTATTTAACCATAATATATTACCCTATGACTCTCTGAGCTTAAAGTTTACATGCAAGTTTATGAATGATATAATTGTTCACACAGGCACACAAACTTTTATGTTAATGTATACTGGACAAATTTAGCGGTTATCTGCAATAAACAGTATGAATTGATCATGGCAAAAGATATATTACCAAGGAATCATGCAAGTCAATAACAGGTGAACTTACATTATTGCCATAACGAGCAGAATTTTTCTTGGGTCCATCCTCGATGATCTTTGATGTCGTACACGTCCTTCTGGAATATCATTTGTGGTAGCCTCCTTACGTGGTGGTGCAGTCACAGGTAATGTCGGCAGTGCATTTGACCAGAAAGGGAGCAGCATCCTTAAAAGCTTGTGGCGAACAGGACCTGAAATTAAAGCACTTCTGTGAGTTTCCATGGAGTCCAATTCAAGATCCATTAAATTTTATGAACTAGAAAGTTGGTTTCCAATAAAAAATTGTTAATACGGAAAATCAGTCTGTATGAAAATGAGTAAATTACATAAACGGTCATCTAACTTCCACTCATTCTCAGGATGGTCGCGGAACATCACTTTGTAACCACATAATCATCGAACTTGGAAAATTTTACAGGCATAGTCATTTTGTCCGACGATCGCCACTTTCAAAGTTAAAATGCTTATGTGTATGTGACCTATACAATTTTCTTCCTTTGCCACACCATTAATCCCTCTTACATGGCCATATAATAATAAAAATAATATAAAAAAAGGGGGCAGCTCCTACTCGGGCTGCGCCCCTTGTCAGAGCGCGGCAAAGAGAGGAGGGAGGTGACGGTCCCCTCTATCTCTCCCCCGTTGTCGGCGACGAGGGAGCTCTCTCTGTCTATGGCCCCTCTTCTCGCCAGCGACGAGGGAGGGAGAGGGCCAGAGGCCCCGTACCCCTCTCTTTTGCGCAGATTTTTTTATTTTTTAGATTTTCTATTAATTTGTTTTTGTCACATAAAAGAAAGTATTAATGTATAGGAAAGAGATGTATGCATGGAGGAGAGAGAAATGCATGTGGCAGCCATATAAGAAAGTAAATTAAAAAACCAACGATAGCTAGTTAATATGACGTAGACGAAAAATTTTACAAGTTGGATGATCATCTTGTTACAAAGTAAAGTTTAGTGACTATTGGTATAACAAGTAAGGTTGGGTGATAATTTGTGTAATTTACTCGTACGGAAATAGGACATTCTCATAGATTATGGGTAGTAACTGATGACTTAACTGATATATTTTCACAGTAAGATATGCTGATGTATTGGTTACAAGTATCTGATTAATATTATTGGGATGCTTTAACATATAACATAAGAGTTGGAGAAGAGATGATGCTCAAAATGTTAAATGAGAAGTTCCACTTGTTTTTTCCTTTTCTTAGAGATAAAGCAAACCATAAGCAATTGGTAAAGATTCTCAAGGAATGACAAATCTCTGGAAAAAGAGGAGAGCTAAGCTAGGCTACATGCTCAGCCAAAATCAACAATCAAATCCCAAGCCTCAGCAACTAGAATGATGGGGAGATCTCTTCTCAGTACCCCAATTCTGCTAAGCCTAGGATCTAGTGAGCAAGTCTAAGAGTAACATAACAAGAACCAAGTGTTGCTCAATCCAAAAATAGAGTCATTTGAAAGCATGGAAAGTGAAATAATAAGGATAATGCATGTTGAATACTCAATATTGCCTATGATCCCTCTTAAAAAAGATATTGCCTATGATCTAACCACACTATTTTTAAAGGGAGAGGCGTTATGCTGATAACGTTGTACACCAGACATCCATTTTTAATGGAGAGTGGAAGAAGTGATTGTGATTTGGGATTCTTTGACAGTTTGATCTACGCTCTCGTGTTTTCATTTCTTGTCTCTTTTTTAGAGGATCCCTTCTTTCTCTTGCTTATAAAGCTTTCTACTTAATAGTTTTTAATACATGTGGATTACTTGCTCCCTCGAAAAAGATATTGCCTATGATCTGAGCTCACAAAGTTATGTAAACAATAGACGTTAGGACTTAGGAATGCACCAAGCTCAAAGATATGGGCTAGAATGAAAAGAAGAATGCCAGCAGAGTATCAGTACTATACTAGGATCAACAGTTGTTTCAGATGATTATATGTTTTAAAGAAAAAAAAAGAAAGTAGGATCTATGCAGTGGGTTGTGACTCAATACAAAATTGGATGAATAAGGAGTCCTATAGTAAGATACAAGAAGCAACATTACGCCTTCAAAATTGTAGATCGTCGGAAACACACAAGAAAACAAAATGTGGAATGATATGCATCATATATAACAATGTCATATTACTCCAAAAAAATGTCATATTATTTTTTTGTAGGGAGAGAAAATGTCATATTAACTTACCCCTTCTTGTATACTTTCGGTGTGTTCCATCTTCATCATCTGCATAGTAGGAGGCTTCTGAATTCGGTCTGTCTGCATGGTAAGTAGCTTTTCTTGTAGTAGCACCAGGCTGTTGTGAGTGAACAAAGGATCATGTGTCAGACATAGTTAACATCAGGACCATGAAACCAATTCAAACTGTCTGGACAAGGTAGTTGATACTGGAATTAGCAAACAGCGGTCAGAGCGGCAATTCAGTCAGTGTACCAAGATTTTACCATCACTGTATTGTGGTATTTTTCAAATTAAGTAGATTAAAAATCTAGAAAAAAAACTAAGAGTTGAAATATAAATTCCAGCCTGGAAGTTAACAAACTGATATGCACGAGGACCAAATGGCACGTCTTACCACTAATATTCTAAAACCTTTATTACAGATCCATATCTATGCGAGCACACATCTCAATTATGCAAAAAAGTCTAAAGAGAGCCAACAAAATTCATAACGGATAGTGGAAAATACAAGCACATATAAAACTGAGAACTTTTCTTTGGGTGGGTTGGGGGAAAGGGGGAAGGGGGAGGGAGAGAGTTGGAGGTAAGATAACTCCAGGAAAAAAAAACTAGGTATCTCCTGTGGGATTTGAATCCTCATCATTTGAATAACACTCTAGTCAAGACTAAACGGAAAAGTTAAAACACTACATCAAGAATTTGAATATTGAATAGGAAATAAGTACTTCAAAGTATATAGTTTGCACAAAATTATTAAAAAAATTATCCATGGTGCTAATTTAAAATTGTTGTTTCTCGAAATACACTTTATTTTATATTCTTCATTAGATAGTCATTCTTATTTAAATAAGTCTATCCATAATAATACACATATAAACTTCATTTCTCCATATAAATAAATAGGTGCATTCTAATCTATTCTGACCTGTTTTTTTAATATTTGTAAGCCCTGTTGGCATCATCATGCCAATGTGTGCAGGTTTAATCCCAATATTGTGGGATTGGCTCACTACTTAGAAAGGTTCGCCTTTTTAAAGAGTTTTTATATGCTTCATCTGCTATTGAATGGTTGTGCATAGTATGGGAATAAAATTTGGTCACGGTTTCATAGTTAGTACAGGGAAGTAGTATATAGATTATAAACAAGTAAAACATGACTCACACTCATTACAAAATTGGTCTCCTGATCTTGCGCGTACTGACTAGGACCATCAACTTCAACAATCTCTGGCTCTATAAGCACTGAGGAGACAGGTCCATTGGCTTTAATAGATTCAAAAGAAGCTGCTCCACCTTTTTTAGGGTCTTCAATGCCAGCTACATGAACAAGTGGTTCAGAGGCAAAAGCTGGAGGAGGCATACGGTTGTCAGCTGCTGGCAGTGAAACTAGATGGCTTCCAAATACATTTTTCTCCAATCCACTCTGCGGAGCATTATATGCTAGTAAGAATAAGTTTGAAAAGTATATGTATTGGCTTTAGATCGTTAAAGAAACCATACCAAGAACCAAAATCAACTGAAAGAGATTAACCAATGATTTGAAATGAAGATTATTGAAGCTTAAAAGACTTGTGTGGGTAGTAAATTTTGGTCAAACACAATAGTAATTGACAAAATCATATTTAATTTTGAGAACCTTCAGTTCTAGTACACCAAATGTTCACAATCTCGCAAGAAAGATAATTTGGCTTTTATACAGAAAAAATACATCCTCCAAGTAGGAAAATTGATGTTGCAGTGGACATGGTAAGTTGGTCACCTGAATTATGATCAAGGGATCCTAATACAGGTTACCTTGAATGCCTCATGAACCTAAGTTAAACTGAACAAAAAGTAATTTAAAATATTCAAGCTTGTGATCTTCTGGATATCTAAAATAAGGATGAGAGTCATCCAATTCTTATCAACAAAAAAAAGGATGAGAATGGAAAGCTGTGACATAATCCTTTATTAGCTTCCATTAGCACTAAAGAAAACTAGTCCATGGTTAAAATTTGTGAAGGTGAAGAATTAAAAATCTATAAATGCAGAAATAGCCCCTAGTATGCTAGAAGAGAATATAATAAACTAGAAGCATGATGTGATACCTATAGGAGCACAACATGCGAAGAAGGAAACATAAGATGTAGAAGCTTGTGAGATAAAAGTAAAATATCATTAAAAGATTATCTGAAAAGCGAATCAATTATATCATATGAGTTGAAACTTCTGAACAGGCACTCAAAAGACAGAACGACTCATATCGAATCAATAGACACTAAACTTCAATGCATAACATTTGACATATAATGCTAAGAGTTATAAGCTAAAAATATAAAAAGAGACACTCAACTAAATATCAGCAAGGATTAAAGGGATGTATTAGAACAGACCATTTGATTCCTAAACTGATAATAGGAGGCACCTAACTTGTATTTTTGTGTATGAAAGATAGCCAGAAGAACACAAATATTAACAGTTGTGTTTTTTTGTGTGTGCTTGAGAGAGAGAATGATAGTTATATTATCATGTAAAAAATGGTGAGTTTAATGGGAAATACAAGTTTGTCCCTTCTTGAAGATTCCGTGGTGACCTTAATGCTGCTGGTCTATTTAAAGAATATACTCATATAAAAGGAAAGAAAATGTAAACAATTCCCTAGATATTAATCTCGCTTCCCAACTTTGTCTTTACAGCGACAATCAACATATATGACATTACGGTAGTATTTCCTTAGAGAACAAGATTATCATAGTATTGCATCACTCACCTGAATAATTGCTTCTTTGAGCTTCGAATGGAGGCGAGATCCTGTGTCTTTTATGCTTATTGGAGGCCACAACTGCAAGAAAAATTTCAACATAATAGATTATCCAGGAACTAATGTGTGCAGCATTTAACTAAAACATTTCCAAACTGCATAGTTTGTACAAGACGAATATACCAGTCAATGTGCCCAAGAAGGCATGAAAACTGATTAAAACACAATGTGATTCCTTCTAGAAGTCACAAATATGACAATGACAACAAGTATAAAATCTCAAGAATAAAAAGAGTACAACAATCCTTTTAGAGGTCATGTGATTACTTTAAAGAACTTGTTACTCGTAGGCCAGTGCTGAATCATGTAGTAAATACAGCCTGCTTAAATTACAAAACTTAAGTTATTGCGACAAAAGTAATTCTCGAAAACTTTGAGTTGAATAAGTTTAATATTCATAAACAAAGCAGGCAGGCTATTAGGATTCAACTTAGTGGATTGATATAAAAAAAGATAATTTTTTAAAGAAAATGGAAAACATAAATTAAATAGTTATGAAGCCTACTAGACCCATGGACCTCCCTTGTAACCGAAACAGAAGACAATAGTTATGAAGCCTACTAGACCCATGGGCCTCCCATGTAACTGAAAAAAGAGAAAACAATAGTTATGAAGACATAAATTATAAGGATGTCCAATTTCCTTTTTTTTGAAATCCCAGTTTCTGCCTTTCTTTACTGATTAATGCTTATCAAATGACATTTTCTTGCTAACAACTTGCAACTGGGGTTATCTATTGCATGTCTCTTTCGAGTTATATGCAATTCATTCTTTTATCAGTCAATAGTTGGCCAAAGCGTAAACAAGGATAGAAACTCAAGATCTCAGTTCCAGGTCTATCCAGCATAGCATAACTTAAAGAAAGATCTAAAGCAAATATATCATGCACAAGACCTCCACCTAAAATAAAATCCAGCATATAGACATAGTCAACTGTAACTCAACCGTCAGTTACCCCAACAAAATAAAAGCACGATATTCAGAGTGCATGCATCTGCATGTTATTCCACATGTTTGCACAATACATAAAGCCAAACACCAAGAGACAAGATGAGATATTCAAAATCTTCTTTTGCCACACTTACAGGAGAAGAGCATGCCGGGCAAACATAACCTGCTGGTGCAGTTTGAGGTGGGAAAGCTTTAACATGTGAGATTATGCAATGTGTGTGCATGAGATCTGAAACAGTAAAAACAGAAATTTAAGTTGAGGTAGCATATTTTCCATTAACATTATAAGACCAAATGTTACTAAGTTAAAGCTTAACATACGCAAGCAACCCAATCGTGTAGTCTGATCATTTCCAGATTCCAGCGCACCATTGCACAAACAACAAATCGGAGGCCAGTCATATTCCCCGTCAACTACCCAGTCAGAGTACTTTTTCACCTGAAGATTCGAAAAACGAACAATGTCATGAGAAACAACAAAACTAAGCAACCTGATATTTTATCTCTTTACTAGTATAAAAGGTCTCTCCCATGTTCACATTAGAGGAAAAGAATGCAAGCCTTAGCATAACAGATAATGTTGCTCCATAGTAGTAACTAAAGCGCAACTCTAAGAAATGACAATCAGATCATGATGATGAGATGTTTGCACATGCTCCGAAAAGGGCCAAAAATAAACTACGAAGTCAAATGGGATGCTATGAAGAAGGTGTCATATTCAATCTGACCCAAAAAAAGAAGGTGCCATATTCAGTATCTAGTTACTCCAACCTATGATATCTATGCACGCCATTTTTATAATCTGCCAGAATAAAAGAGCTGAACTTTTGGTGATGCACATTCAGAATATTACATGTAATCAATGAAAAGAAAGTAGATCCAGCTAGCTCAAAATTTTCTGAATCTTGAGTTACTTTCGAACATGAAAGCTTATATCTTGGTATTCTTAAGGTTTAGCTAAGTTCACTAGCAGCTGAAGCCAAGAAGATCTTTTTCTTTCAAGTTTACTTGTAATGACGACGATTAAATGTGAAACATCATGTATCTCACACCAATTATTTCATCTCCACTTACATGGTTGTTGGCTTGTTTTCATTATGACCAACACAAAAAAAGTCCATGAAAGGACCAGAATATCATAAACTTGTGTTGTTTTAAGAAAGAAACTTCTGTATTAGGGTGATAAGTTAGGTAATTACCTCTCAAAAAAAATTAGGTAACTAAAATTCATACAAATGCAAATACAGTGAACTGCCAAACGTGACAAGTGGTCACTGATAAAATCAACTAAAGTTAATTATTCCAGAGTTACCTAATCATATGAGCTAAAATCATATATTCCCTATGATTTAATGATAACAGCCAATCGGAATTCTAAGTTATTTGGGACATTCCAAATGGTTATGAAACTTCTATCATCTAATGCTTTTGAAACTAGGGTTAATCTCCATACTTTAATAACCATAGTAGAAAGGTTTAACTGTTCAAGTAACCTAATAATCTAATAACATGTCATTTGTGTCTCAGAATGAGCTGCCATACTGTTAGGCCAAACTAATTCGAAATTGAATTGTATGTATAAAATCTAAGCAGGTGCCTTGCTCCTGTTCCCTCTATTTGTGACCATAAGCACAATACTAAATGAAGAGAGAGGAAAAAAAAACACAAAGTGCATGTAGTGTAAATGTGGGATTTTTCTATAATACAATGTAGCATTCTAGAAAGCCTGATCAATGCAAGATCAAAGTTCTACGGTGATGTCCAATTTTATGTGCATTAAAAATGAGGAAACATGAACAACATGTCTCAGAGCATGCAGCATGTTTGAAGTTCAGACGACTTACCACACAAATTTGGTGTTCCGGAAAACATATACATTCCCCACAGACAGGAACCTTGTGGACAAAGCAATAAAGCCTGGTTGCCTGAAATCAAAATTTCCATGAGTCCATATATCGAACATTTTGCCAAAACTGTAGTATAATCACGCATCTCGCTCCAATACGGACACCAAACCAACAGCAAGATTTTGTCCACACAATGTCAAATCAAATTGACGGATTAATGGATCCATGTATTGAAAGAAGCTCAACAACCAATTTTCCCAAATCCCTCAAAACCAAGATTACACTGTCCAATCAAATCAAATAAAAGACGTGCCATTCATTTGATATATCTGATCCTGCATCAAATCTGATCCAATAGCAAAACACCTCCAACTAAACAAAAATGCAGTAAAATTACGAAATCTCGAATTCATACATCCAACAGATTCATTGTTCACAAAATACAAATTGTCGAAAACCAGCGGATGCATTCTGGAAAAACAAGGGAAAGAAAGTTTCACGGATTAGAGAATTGGCGAAATCGAATAGAATCGGATCAAGAATACCTTGCGGCATTTGCAGACAACCATCTCAAGCTCCTGAGATCTCAAACAGGAGCTGAAACCAAAGATTAGGGCTAAAAAGGGATCGAAATCGCGAGGAGACGTTTAATTCCCGGGCAAGAAAAGGAGCGAAGACGAGAGAGAGAGAGATCTGAGAACATGGAGTAGAAGTTTTAGTAGCAAAAAATACTGCGAGGGGCGCACATGAAATTAAACAAATCGGGAAGTATAAACCAAAAGACACCGAGGGACGAGAGGAGAAACGTGTGCGCCCGTTTCGTGACCTTGAGAAGGAACGCATCCTTACCGTCGATGTTTGATCGTGAGGTTGTTATGACCCGTGGAAACATATTGCGGATGTGTAGGCTTCAACCGATAATTTAGATTGCCGTTAAATTAAAGTATTATTTCATAAATTATATTATATTATAATATTTGATAAGTATTAATAATATAATTTGTGATTTAAATTACTAAAAAATATAAAGTACTCTAAAAAATATTAAATTTTACTCATATATTATTTTATATAACTAAATAGATAAAAATATAAAAGTGAGTTTGGACAAAATAGATTATTCGTTCGTAAAATAAGAAAAATATAAAAAAATAATGTCGAACAATGTTATTTTGTAATACCGAATTTGCTTTACTTGTTAAAATTAAGGATAAAATATGAATATTGTAAAAGTTCGATTAAAAAAATAATTTTATCAAAATATATCTGTAATATAGAAAGACACCCCCATAATATTATCTTTATTAGTGAGGTAGTAATTTAGAAATAAAAATAATTATTATTATTTTGTGATCAAATTTATTTAAATTAAATAATCTCAATTATCTCGTATGAAATAATTCTTAAGTGTCGTTTGGTATGAGATAATCCAGATAGATTATCAGTTATTTAGTTTAAAATTTTTAAGACCCACCATATTATCATGTTTCACTGCAACATATCATCGATGATTTTACTTTTTTTGTAATCTAAATTATCATTTTACTAATAATTAAGATAGAACTCATGAGAAATATATTTTTGTTGAATCTAGGATCCCAAGATTGTTTTGAATGATCACAAATTTGTAAGTGAACTCAGTCTGTACTAATGAACTTGTTTGAGCTGATTTCNATCTCCTTAGTATTTTTTAGATTTATTTATTTTACTTTTGCATATTAAATTTTATATGCGACTGTGTTAAGTGTTATTTTGATTTATCTTCAAGTTTGATGTCAACTACCAATTTGAACACATACTTTATATTTTATATATACTTCAAACCATATTATGTATTAAAGTGCTTCTATATCCTCCCAATTTTCCTTCTATAACTCACTGATAATTTTATTAATTTTTGAGAATATCTTTATGCGAGTATTATGAGATTTTTTAAGGGAATTGCAAATTTTCGATAAATATGCAGTGGTCACTATGATTGTAAAGGCTCATCTGAATAGGAAAGTGATCAAAATGTATAGAAGCAAAATAATAAAAATTATAATTGGGGGAAGAGGAGGGGGGATGTGGACTCCACCGTCTATGTGAGTCCACATCTGCATCTGAAGAATGAAAATTATATATATATATATATATATATATTATATCACTATACAACTTGCTTGCTTGAATTAAAAAAAACATCTAAAATAAAACCCATATCAATTAGTATACGTATATGTGTAACTGTAATGAATTTAGAACCCCTTTTTTCCGGATTTATTTTGTATATGTTCAAAGTTGTATACCTCCCACTGGGAGTGTTCACGGGTCGGGTTGGACCCGACCCGACCGATTTGAATCGGGTTATGTCATATTTGACATCTCGACCCGATCCAACCCGACCCATCCAAAATCGGGTTGGATCGGGTCGGGTCGTCGGATCACCCGACCAAATTTTTTTTTCATATTTTTGTTCATTTTTATTTTTATTTTATTAGTATTTAGTATGAATAGTTATATCTAGTATTCATTTTAAAGCATAAAATAAGTTTTTTTAATATTTTATTATGATATATTTTATTTTTTAATTAAATTTAACCTTTCAATTAAATTAAAACTACTTTAATTATTAAAAAAAATAAAAAAGTCGGGTCATCGAGTTGGATCGGTTTAAATCGGGTTGAATGTTTTCAACCCGTACCCGACCCAACCAAGGTCGGATCTTGATCGGATCGGGTCGGATCTGACCCAACCAAAAAATCGAACCGACCTAATTCAGTTTGAGTCGATTCTGGTGGTCGGGTTCACCGGGTCGCCCACCCCTACCTCCCACCGAATAAAAACATACTACCAAACTTGAAGCATCTTTTGTGCCGAGAAAAAAAAAATAGAAGCACTTTTTTCGGTGGGCTTTTTTTGTAATATATGATTTATCTATCGCCACTTGAAGCTCTAACGTGATCCCATGATCTCGTTCATGCTTCTTATATTATAATATGTTTTCTCTTCTCGTTTTTAAATTCAATATCGAATCGACAAAACCAAAAGTTTGAGGCCGATGGAAATAAAAATAATAATACAACCATTTCAAGCTTTCAGCCTGAGAATATTGACTCTTTTATAAAACCTGATTAATTCAATTTAAAACCAAACACCGCATAGAGAATTTTTTTCTTTAAACCATATGCGACATTTAATATTTTTTTTAAAAAATAAAAGAATTTGTGTCTTTGGATGATCATGGCTGCATTATCTGATAAAAAATATAACTTCACGTTATAATATTTAGAATATAACTTAATTTAGGCTGCTTTTTTTCCATGCAGGGTCGTCTCCGATAGTACACTGGATTTATTTTTTCCGGTATTGATAGTACGTACCGGAATTTTTATGTGACCCACGTATCAATGTTGACCGAGAATAACAAATATGGGTATTGAAAACATAAAGTTCAAACGGAAATTAACGAAAATTAATATGTATTGATGCATGCATGTATGTATTTAAATGACTCCATTATATTTATATCATGATTGACAACTGGATAGCAATTTAATCAGAGGTGTATATTGCGCAGCTTAGGGTTAAAGAGAGCAGGAGATATGCATGTCCACGCCATACGATACACTCTTTCTTCTCATAAAATAATATGTTATTTTTTTCGATAAATGAGAGTGAGCAAGCCCACGTCAAAATTAAGGATATTAGTAAATTCTGGCATCCAAGTTCGGTTGCGAAGCCAAAAGTTAATATTAGTGATTCATTAAACTTTATTCGAAGGTGTTATTGATGTGAAGATTTGTATGTAATAGAAGTCTAGTTTGAGTTAAATTATTTTTTATTAAATTTTATTAGTTTTGTCTTTTTTTATAAAATAATATTATAAATTATAATATTTGGCTTAAAGAATTATTACTTTCGCATATATATGGATGACTAGTCTTTTGATCAAAGTCAAATCAACGAAGTACTATCGTGGCATCTGTATGTATATATTTTGTCATGTGGTAGGATGTGAATTTAAGAGCGTTACAATAAGTATTAAAGCCTAACGAGAGATACTTCTTAATTGTCTCTAAGAAAGTAGAGTTCATGTATTACGAATCGTTACAGTGCCATCAAGGAAAAGTATAGGTCAAGTCCTAAGGAGATTATCGATAGGAAAATTAATATTTAAATATTTGTATTCACTTGTTGTAAATGCAGATGACTCCCAAACGTATAGCTAATCGAAGGTGACAAGCCTAGCTAGGTACTTTTGAGCGAACCCTAATGATAGGATTAAAGATAAATCATTGATAGATATGTGGTAATGCTGAATTCGATGATGAATTTATTTTTAATGAGGTTATTATGTAACATCTAATATTTTAAATAATAAATAATAAGAGAATAAAAGGAAATATATGATAAGATGTGATATGATTAGGATTAAAAAAAGAATAAGTAGAAGTCTAAGTCAAATTAGTATTATGATTTTCTAATATTTATAGTCCTTCCTAAACCAATTTTAAAGGACTCCTAATAATAAGTAAAATAGGAGGGATTAAGTTGACTTCGACTTGGATTAAGTTCTAGAAAATCTCTATATATAGAGAGGGTAGAAGAAGGAGGCTCTTATTAATTCTCCCTCAAGCCTAGACACCAGAATCTCTTTTTCCTCTCTCTCTCTCTCTCTCTTTAAAAATGAGAAGTCTATACTGTGAGAGAGGAATGAAGATCAAGGAACGCCAAAGAGAAAGATTAGTGGACTACAAACTAAGGTATGTGACTGAGAGGATCGACTCTAGATATTATCATATGTATATGAACGAGTTATTAATGTTTAACTATTAATGGAATTATGCCAAACAGAGGATGAGAATTTATAGCAATCAATCGCCCAATGGAGTTCGAATGAAGATCACATCCAGCAGGAAAATGGACCACATTCAATGATAAGAATGACTATGTCCTCTAAAGCGCCGGCTATGTTCTTGGGAGTTCATCAGAGAGCAAAAAATGGACCTCGTCACCCTTGGACGTGAGCTTTGTTCCTTAAAAACAAAGAACTATCAAACTACCATGTGGATAAAATGGCCATGCTAATTCTCGGCACGACCCGTGTTCACCGCTACAAAAATAGCCATGTCACCCTGATGACGACCACGGATCGTGTCAGCCTCTGACATGGGCTATGTTCTATAGTTACAGAAAACGTTGTGTGATGACAGGAAATTCACTCCCCTTTTTCATATACAAATATTACGCTTTTTTCATGAAATTTTGCGTCGTTTACATGTATTGCCACACCTTTTTACAACCTTTGCATCATTTAAAATTCCTTGGGCATAAATACACATTTTCACCCCAATGACCCTTTTTAGTGAAGATTTGAATGATTTATGCTTGATTTCTTCTGAACGAATTTATCCAAGGTCAAACGACATGTGTGCTGGAAACTGGACCTAGGGGTACCTGCCGGAAACTAGACCTGGGGGTACCTGCGCGCCACTCCATGCCAAATGCCACTAGAAGACAGATATGAAACAGAATCTGCAAATTCTTCTGCCAGTTTTTGTGGTCCAAATGAGGAAGGTTCCTTGGCAACTTCCAGAGAATATTGATAGGGTTATGCAAGGGACAACTGACATCTAATGATTGGAAAAAGGAAGAGGATATCAAAAAGGAGGAGAAAGGGTTCCCATTTCCGAAAGGGATGAAGCCACCATTGGAGAGGGTTTGAAGGTTTTACCAGCTGATCAGAGATCCAGAGTTGGCATATTTTATATGGTTTATTTCAGATTTCTGTAGGAAGGTTCCGCTTCATATCCGTGAGGAGGTGGGAGGAGCCACCACCATTGCTTAGGAAGAAGGAGAAACCAGAGCTGAAGAAGGGAGGCTTTTGTGCTGAGATAAGAGGAGAATAATTGGTCCTTTACTTTGTAATTTCTATTTGTGTTGGTTTCCAATGATGAACTCGTGTATCAACATGTTTGTGATGAGTTTGATGACTGTTATAGGCTAAACGATTAGGTCTGGGCATGAGATGATTTGAGAACACTTACTTGTTATATGAACTTATCTTTTAATGCATTTATATTTCCATTCGACTTTTCAATCTCTTCTTGTGTTATATGCTCTGTATATGTGCTGATTTTTATGTTGTGAACTGCACACTATCAATTCCATGGAGGGTTGAAACTGAGAGGGAGAACCCATTCCATTTGGGGACGTATAGTGTGTAGTTCTTACTCATGGTACTTTGCACGTATTGATTCTGAATGCTAAGAGCTATTTGATGTATTGTCCTCGATGTAAGGTTGAGACCGAGAGGGAGAACTTATCCATCGAAGTAAGTGATAGCTAGTACTTATCTTTTACATCTTGTAGTTGGAATGCCATTCACATCTTTGTAGCAAACCTATCCCGAGAGGGAAGGATTTATTGCTACGGCTCTACAAGGATCCGAGAGGGGAGTAAGGTTTTGATGAAGTGTGAGTTTCATTCCAGCTTTAAGGGGTTGAGACCAAGAGGGAGAACCCTTTTGTCTAAAGGATTTGTATGAGGCTGAGAGGTTCCCACGGATACCTAGGGTTGATTACGGAGAGGTTACCCATAGCATCGAGAGATTGCATGTGAGAAGCCCCTAGGTATTTAAGTTCAAGCCATGACTGCGACAATAGCTAGGTTTATTAACTTAACATCCCAAGTCATTATTATTTGAGTTTCATATATGTTCATTAGCAAATAGGATTCGAAAATGATTCCCATGGCCTAACTGTTTTCCCTATGCAAGTGAATTGATTTCCCTTCATATTGGTTCTATTTTTATCTATCTTAAATCTAAAAACACCAAAAATACTTTAGCTACTTTCATTTTCAGATTTTAGTTCTACTTTATCTAAATTTCTGCACAAATATCTTTCTCCTTGATTTCGATTCATGGTAGAATAAAGTGCTTGCATTGTGAAATTCTAATTTTCCTGTGAATTCGACCCTAAAGTACTACAAGGATAACCATATACTTGCTATTTGAGTTGTGTGTTTAGGTTAATTTTTAAGACTTATTGATTATTTATTTATGTGTAGGTGCCCCAATGTCCAAAACTGTCAAACTTTGACGTTCTAAAACCTGGTACCACCTCTATATTTCAACAAGTAAATTGATTAGGGTATTTGACTAATATAATTTTTTTTCATAGGTACGAAACAATGCAATTCCAGAGTTGCAAATTCAACATTTGAGTTATGGACCATCAAAAAAAGTGACAACTTATAACGGTATTATTGTCAATGGCTATAGGTTTCACACAGAAGAGTATGGTAGAAACAAAACTACAATGAATAGTGGTATTTGTGTGCGTGGTTCTTTGTACGGTGAGAATGAATTGGACTATTATGGAATTATCGAACAAATCTTAGAGTTGTCATATTTAGGACAAAATATTGTTTACATACTACGATGTCGGTGGTTTGATCCTCAAAGTGGAGTTAAAATTGATCCAGTATATGGCTTTGTCGATGTTAAACATAAGTCCAGGCTTAATTCAAACGATCCATTCGTTTTGGCAGAGCAAGCACAACAAGTTTATTTCACCAAATATCCTTCACTTAGAAAAGGTGCCGATGAATGGTGGGCAACATGCAAAGTAAAAAGTAGA
>LTAE01003331.1:0-37917 GCA_001647135.1 Pontederia paniculata
CGTACAGAGCGAGATGGGCGCCCCAAGCGGAGACATCCTGTGTTATGTGTGCGGGAGCGGTGGAGGATATCACACACTTATTTTTTGGTTGCCCGACGATTCGGGAGATTTGGCGCTAGACGGGTCGAGTGCTCACCTTCCCCTTCGATGCAGAGGATTTCTGGAGACCACTATGCACTTCAGTCGGTCGGAGGCGGGGTTGGAGATCTTTATTGGCGATCTTTTTGGCCGGTTCCTGGGCCATCTGGCTCCAGCGCAACCGGATCATTTTTTTGTGGGGAGAGATGTCTGGTTGAGATCATTGTACACCATATTACTTTTCTCCTTCGCGAGTGGGGTTTTGGGTAGGAGGTTTCTCATCCTTTGTTCTCTCGCCTTTTATCGCTCTCTCTCGAAGAGCGTTTACTTGTACATGACCTTTCCATAGATATATATATATATATACATGGATGACATCCGCATCACCGGCAGTCATCCTTTTTCTTGTAACGACAATTACTAATCATGAGTGTAATCTTCAGAAAACTGACATACAGATTGAATATAAGTTAAAAACATGCAAGATGTAATAATTATACTATGTAATAAACACATTTGTAAATCCTGTCATGCCTAAAATCTTAGTCTAGCTCGTGAAACACTCTAAATTTCATGAGAAGATAAGTGCTGGAAAATAGTTTTTACTTCCTTGGCAATAACAATGGAATCTTAAAATTCTTTTGTTCTTTTCCAACATTCTATATCTAGAACTTGCAACATTGTGGCCAATCATTTTGTTATAGCCTATTAGCTTCTCAGTACTAAACTCAGTACATGTTTTGGGCAGTTTATTACCAACATTGAGTTATATAATCAATTTGCATCTTTCCAAAAGCCACCCTCTCTTGTTGATAAAATAAGAATTAAGAAGAACCTCCTCCTTTGTGCCTGTCTTGTCCATGAATCACCACCTTTTTAACGAAATACTGGACATTTTGCTAGCCTGTTTTTCTCCATAATTATGACTTTTCAACTTATGATGATGAAACATAAACTTCTCCTGTATTTGCAGGTTACCATACCCTTTATGAGTGGTACCGGTCTATGGAGGGCGAGCACTTCCCGGATCCAACTGGACTTCGGGCTCGCATGGAACAATGGAGTTTTGGACTTTATCCTGCATGCATAAAGTACCTTATGTCAGCCTTTGATGTTCCAGAGGTAAGAAAATTATTTTGAACTGTTTAATCTACATTATGGATGGCAATATACATAGGGGTGTGTTTGGTTGATGGAATAGAATATTCCTTGGAATGACGACATTCCATGGAATGTGATTCTACGTAATCATATTCCTATAAATCCAATATTACCATGTTTGGTTCGAGGTCGGAATACATTCATAATAAACTTGAATTTATAATTTATATGAAAAGAAGAAAGATTAGAGAAGGGATGAGAATTATCTGAGAGAAAAAGTGAAAAAAAGAACAAGAGGAGATTAGAGGAAGAAAAAGAAATGATTATATTTAGGAGAGAGAAAGTGAAGATATATATTAGATAAAAGAGTATATTTGAGGAGGGAGAAAGAGAGGAAAATAGAGGAGAGAGAAAATGCAAAATTGAAGGAAAGAAAAAATGAGGATATTAGAGAAAGGAGAAAAAAGAAATTTATATGAGAATAAATGAGATTACTGGAGAGAAAATGAGAAAAATATAGAGGAGAGAGAAAATTATAAAAGGAAAGAGAAGGAAAAGATTATATGAGAGGAAAGTGATATATTAGAGGAGAGAGAAAGTGAGATATTAGGAGAAGAAAAAAATATGAAATTATATTATAGGAGAGAAGATGCACCAGTGAGGGTAGATCAAATAATCTGGAGTCCGATTAAAAGAGGGAGAGGGAGGCCAAGGCGAACACTTGGCGAGCTAATAAAATGAGATCTATCGACGAATAATATACCAAAGATTTGATTACTGATAGAGCGGAATGGCGTCATATGATCCACGTAGTCGTCCCCACCTAGTGGGACAAGGCTTTGTTTTTGTATTATAAGAGAGAGAAAGCAAGGTATTATAGAAGAGATAAAATGATAAAATTAGAGGAAAGAGAAAGTTATTATAGGAGAAAGAAAGTAAAATATTATAGGAGAGAGAAAGTACGATATTATATGAGAGGGAAAATGAGAAAATGGAAGAGAGAATGAGATATTAGAGGAGAGAGAAAGTGTGATATTATATATGATTAATAAAAAGAAAATTGGAGAGAGAAAGTTATGAGATTAGATTATAGGAGAGATAAAGTGAAATACTATAGGGGAGAGAGAAAGTGAGATATTGCATGAGAGAGAAAATGAGAAAAATGGGGGAGAGAGAAAGTAAAATATTATAGGAGAGAGAGTGGGATATTACAAAAGAGGAAAAAATGAAAAAAAATGGAGAGAGTAAGTTACGGGATCAGATTATAAGAGAGAAAGTGAAATATTGTAGGAGAGAGAAGGTGATATATTACATTAGAGAAAAAATGAGAAAAATGGAGGAGAGAGAAAGTGGGATACTACAAAAGAGGAAAAAATGAAAAAAAAAATGGAAGAGAAAGAAAGTTATGAGATTAGAATATAGGAAAGAAATTAAGTTATTAGATGGAAGAAAAAATCTAGTATGTGAGAGAAAATGATTAGGTCGAATGAAAAGGAATTTGACGGAGGGGGAAAGTTATAATATTAGATAAAAAAGAAGGGAGAGATTATATATGAGGAAGTGTTGATATTAAAAGGGCGATAAAGTGAGAAGTTCGTACAACTTATTTTGTTCTTAAAGGTGATGTGATTTTCTTAAAAGAATATGATTTCAATTTGTGATGCATGGTAATTTAAAATATTACCACTCTTTTTAGAAAAAATAAGATTCCTTTCATTTAATGGAATCTCATTCCAAAAGGAATATATGATTCCTAAATAGAGTGCTAAGCTTTCCAAGGAAAGTAACAAAGTTAGCGCCAACCAAACGCACCCAAGATGTAATGCGAATTCTATGAGAATTCATAAATGTCTTTTAATTAGAATAAATTGAATTAGAACATTTCCACCTTTTATGTTTATTTCTACATAATAGAATTTTGGTAATGTATTTGAGAAATGAATCCTGAACGACAACGTTGTCAAGTTCGAGTTTCTACCTAAACTCATTTTTTTTTGTTGGGGAGGTGAAATCAATGCATCAATACGTAGAGTTTAGATATAATATCAATTTAATGATAATAAATTTCAGAGTGATATCAAATATACCAATAAATACCTAAAAGACTAAAATAACATGATAAATCAGTAAATAAAAAATCACAAATCACTAACTCATAAAAAGTTCAATCATAATCCATTCTAAGGTGTCAAATTCCAGAGTATTTGTAGATTCATTTGAAGTCCTATAAATCGTCTATTAAACTCATAAAATTTATGTACTAAAGAAATATATGTATAAAACAATTATCATATTATTTATAAGATTTTTTTATCTTTTAACTGTTACCATTTCGTTGTTATCATCACCATAACCATCATATTAAATGAAATATTGCATTCTTATAATATATTTTCTCAATATTTAATTTATTTAGTATTATGGTCCAAGGAATGAAACAATAAAGAAAATTTGTTGGCAATCTAATATCAATATATCACTTATAATAACACTTATATTAATGTAATAATTTTTTTCTATCATATTTTAGTTTATTATGATTCTTTTTTAAAAGATTAGTATTATTAGAAAAGAATAATAGCAAAAATGAAACAATAAAACAGAAAAAACAGAAGGTATAAAGGAGAGCAAAATGTAAATAAATAGTTTATTTAAAAAAGATCTATATTGACGATGAAATGAGATTGAGACCTGCAACCTACTGCACCTTGAAAGGTGCACCTACTCACTAAGCCACGGAAGCAGATACGTTATTAAGTTGCCGACTTTACTACTTGAACCGTGCGATTGAATATTTCCATCTGATTTTAACAAGAGTAGACGCATGCAGGTCTGAGTTTACTCCTATTTACAATTTTAGACTGAGTTGACTCGTTTTTGGACCTTAGAGACGGAAATCATAAGGTTTTAAGTACTAAAACTAGTTTTTGACAACCTTGCTAAATGATATGTTCTTTATGGAAGACACCTGCAAAAATTTGAAGATGTTAAAGCTCCTTATTTGCAAAGGGAATGATAAATTTCTTGCTTCTTGAATTTGATGCTATAAAAAAGCATATGGTAAAAGAAATTTCTTACACATTGTTCTCTATTCGCAGGTGATGGCTGTTACAAGAAGTAACATATGCAAAAATGGAATGCAGTCACTTACCCGTGGAAGTTCAATCATCTATTATGCCTCTGTTTTTCTTTATTTCTGGGTTTTATCAACTCCCGTTGGATCCCTTATATTTGGAAGCTATTTATATATCTGCATCAATTGGTTTCATATACACTTTGACGAAGCCTTCTCTTCACTGCGGATAGCCAATTACAAAGCTTTTACCCGCTTCCATATAACAGAAGATGGTGATCTTGAGGTCTTCACTCTTGCAGTTGATAAGGTAAATATCCCCCCTTCTCTCAATTTGTTGATATTAACCACTGCTGTAAGTTTCTGCACATTCTGGTTTTTGACCGGCTTGGCATTGTACCATGCTTTATCTGCAGAGTCGAGTATGTTGCTGTTCCATCATGTGTTAAGTGACAGTTTTAAGTTGATCTAAGCACATGAAAACACTTTTCAAACTCCACAAAGTCCTTCCAAACTTTCAGAACAAGTTTTCAAATGAGGTTTTCTGACAGATCCACTCATTTAATAAGGAAAATATAAACCCACTCTAACCCTCTTATTGTGTCCGAGCTGTGCTGGTATACTATGAATCAGACGATATTCATAAGCAATATGAAAAGTTTGAAACCAAGAGGACCCATATTTCTGATGCTAAAGTTGCAAATGCAAGTGCTTGGAAGTATTGCAATCTAAAATCTTTTAAAGGGTGATACGGTACTATAAAGTGTTTGCATTCAAGTTATTGCTTTGGGCACTAGGTGTTAGCATGCCATACTAAGATTTCTCTTAATTTTGCTTTATAGCAACTTCCCATTGTTAAAAATACAAATATAAAGATCTTCAGCTTTTGTGACAGTTGGGTAGATCATGTAATTGCACCATGGTATTAGAGCACGATCGAGAGATCTTGAGCTTAAATCCCGATGGAGCTCTTATTAAGAAGTATTTTCCTTTCTACTGGTTCACGTGATGGGCTGGACTAGACCAAAGTTATCAGCGCAACCCACACTTGATGGAAAGTGTTAAAAATATAAATATTAAGACAATGTTTTTTTCTAAAAGCTTAAGTTTTTGGGTCAAGGACTTTATTGAGCCAAGGGGTTCCGGGACTTTATTGAGTACCAATCTCTTACGGATTTCCCGCCGATCAACTGCCATTTCACTTGGAGGAGCACAGCATCGTCATCTGCCCGCTCGAGGCTCGACTATTTCCTTGGCTCAATAGAGCTGGCCTAGGCGCACCAGTTAGCAGATGCTCAGGCCATGGAGCGACCTTTTTCGGACCATACCCTCCTCATGTGGCGGTCCAACGATGGTCAATCCAATGGCACATGCTTCAGATTCGAGCGTTCATGGCTAATGAAGATATCAAGGAGAGGATCGCCGAGCAATGAGCTGCCACACCTCCATTGTTCTCGGCGACGAGGACAGTAACCACACGTCTTGACACCCTAAGAGACTTTCTCAGACTACACCGTGGGCATATTTGGTTGGACAAGGACAGACGACGGGTGGAGGCTTTAGCTGGGATCTCCCTCTTAGACCAGGTGTAGGATGCCCAGGACCTCACCCCAAAGGAGGTCGTCGAGCGTCGATGCCATCAGATGGTGATACAGGTGGAGGTCCAATGGAGGCAGTGCTTTCGCCAGACATGGCTACAAGAGGGGGATGGCAACACTAGATTTTTTCATCTATATGTGAGTAGCCGCCGCAGGACGAACAAGATTGATCAGATCGGAGTTCAAGGGATGACCATCAAATGCCATAATCAGATTGGGGCTGCCATCGCCGCTCACTTCAGGTCAACCTCGCGAAAATCACCCGTTTAGGTGGCGATGGTCTTCTCGTGTCCTCCCCTATTTATCGGAACGTCCATGTTTCCTCTTTATCGCAGGTCATCACGGACGCAGAGCTCACGTAAGCCTTGTGTGATCTGAATGACGAGGATCACTAGGCTTGGATGTCTTCCTGATCTTCTTTTATAGGGAGTTCTAGCACATGCTGAGGACGGATGTCATGACTGTCATCTAGGAGTTCACCATGGGGAACCAGGAATTCGAGCGCCTCAACTGTTTCCTATTCTTTATGTTGCTCAAGTGCATGCCTTCCGAGGACATAGGTGACTACCGATCGAACACTGGTGAAAAAAAATATATCTTATTGTAGCACGAACACTGGTGAACCGGTTGAGAGACGTGCTAGACGAGTTGATACACCCAGTTCATTTTGCATTCATCAGTGACAAATCCATCATCGACAACTTCACCATTGCCTCGAAGATCATAACAGCATGGCGGCACACGGAGACGTGGCTTCCTTTGGAAGGTGGTCGCCACGAAGATCATAACAACATGGCAGCGCACAGGGAGACATGGCTTCCTTTGGAAGGTGGACTTCTCCAAGGCTTATGACTCAGTCTCATGGTCCTTCCTATGACATTCGATGCAGATATGTTGTTTCCCAGAAACCTGAATGAAGCGGTGTATCACTACAACTTCATTCTCAGTCCTAGTCAACGGGTGGCCGCCAAGAGGTTGGGTTTAGTCACAATGAGGGGTTTGGCATGACATCGGAGGAGGTAGCCTGCTATAGCGAAGAGTTGAGTACCATGTGCGGCATCCTACCGATCACCTATTCTGTACTACCCTATCTGACGGGCACATTGTGACCCGCAGATGGACACGGTTATTGAGCGTATGGAGCACAAATTACAAGGATGGAGTTTGAGGTTGCTATTGAGAGGCGGACGCCTAGTCCTCCTCAGATCAATACTTTCATCACTTCCCATCTACTACATGTTCGTTTTACGGATGTCGGCACTGGTGGAGCGCCATATTGACACGATCAGGAGTAGATTCTTTCGGCGAGGTTGTGGGGCTGATAGGACGAGCATACACCTAGTAGCATAGAGCAAGATTTGTCGGCTAGTATCAAATGGGGGACTTGGGGTCAGAGACCTTCGCTGGACCAATCAGGCCCTTTTAGCCCGATGGGTAGGCCCGATTATGGGATCAAGGGAGGATCTACGGAGCACAGTTTTCTTTGCATGCTACGGCCGGAATCTTGCATGCACAACTTTCTTTTCTTTACCACCTAGCGCATCACATTTCCGACGAGGGGTAGCCACAGTTCTCCCACGGATGAGATCATTTTTCTCGGCCTCTTTGGGTTCAAGGGACAGTTTCGCCTTCTGGAATCATGAGTGGACGCCAAATGACACATTGGTGGGGTCTTTTCCCTGACTGGCTACAGTCTACACACCACAGATATAGCTGGAATATATAGGTTCTCCCCAAACGCCTCCATGTCCAACAGTTGGTGTTAGCTTGCAGGTCACTACTCGGCGAGCATGATAGATAGACAGCTTCTTCCGAACGTCACGACCCCAGACCTCACCAGAGCTGATTGTCGACGTTTTTGGCGCTTGCGCATACCACTCAAGGTTAAGATCTTTACGTGGCTTTTCAGGCATGGTAGACTCTTGACAAGAGTATACCGGGTGAGATGGCTCCACATGCAAACCCCACATGCGCTCTATGTGGGAGTGGGGAGGAGGATATGACACATTTGTTTTTCACTTGCGCCATTGCCTTTGAGATTTGGCGTCACCTGGGACCCATGGACATCGATACAACAGGGACATACAGGATTTGGGCTTCACTACAGGCCCTCGACACGCACACCAGCTTGGGCTGGCGACGAGTTTGGGCAGGTGTCATGCTACTACATGGGCGATCTGGCTGTAGCGTAACCGCACAATTTTTTAGGGCGAAAGATGCTACATGGAGAATATAATACACCACATATCTTCTTGGGTTGAGGAATGGAGTTTTTGCTAGTCTTCGGGTCTTTTGGGAGGGCAGGAATCTAGACACATCTTTTGGAGGTCTATACGAATTCTAGTATCATACTTGTACATTCTCTAACTTTGATTTAATACAAACGGATGACTTTTCCTCAAAAAAAAAAAATACAAACGGATGACTACCAAACTTTGTACCCATCCTTTCCCTTTTCAAAGAAAAAAAGTTTTTGGTCAGTTGATGGCTTATCTAATTTCATATCCGGAGATAAAACAATTTCTTATTTTTCTCTCACAATAAATACTTTCCTATCTTGATCTTAAAAATCTTCTTGTTGATATCAGCAGTTAAATGATAGAATGCAATCTCTTCCTACTTTTGAGGAAATGTTATCAAAGTTACATAGTGAAGCCTTGTGATTCTTACTGTCCCATTGACCATGTTCCTATGTGGCAGGTTCCAAAAACATGGAAGTTGGATCATCGATGGGAGGCAGAAACAAAACAACATCAGAAGCTCAACCACCACCGGAAATATCCCAGCAAGTGGAAGGCCTCATCAGCTTCTGATCCTGTTAATTCAGTGAAGGTTGTTGATCATTTTGTCATTCAACAAGCTCCTCTAGAACCCAACTCTCAGCAAACCAATAATAATTAATTCAAACTATTTGTTGTTAGTCTTTAGTTAACTACCATAAAGTATTTGTGGAATTGTACAGTATGCTGACTGGCAATATATTTAGGATTTTAGCAACAGACAAATTAATGAAAAAGTTAAGTCTGATGAATCTTTTAGATGATCATGACTTCTATTTCATCTTTCTTTTCTTTTTATACTGGTACCGGACTTTTGTTCTTGTATAAAATCCGAAATGACGGCGGCATTATTTATTTGCAAGTACGATCATTATGTTGTTAGCTTTGTCATTATATTTACATATCTCATATGGTGATATGTTGAGCTTCAGCTTCAATGGAAAAAATTCTGATGCTTTTTTGGCCTTTGATGTTCACTGGTACACCATTTGTGGAAAAGTTTGAAGGCACGGGCAAATTGTTATTCATTTGAAAGCGCTACATGTTGTCACGGTGCATCATTTCCTTTTGAACACTTCTTTCTAATTTTTGCCAATTGTTTCTTCCCGTTCAATACGTACTGCTGTTATGTGTGATTTGTTAACCTCTAAGAATGTGTAATTATTAACCTCTAGATTATTCGGGAAGATGAAGTATCTGCTTTACTGCAAATTCTGTCACTTTTATAAAATATTATTAACTCGCATCTTATCATGGACTTTGTCTTTTCTCAATCTTTACAGTTCTACAAAATAATCACACATTTAGATGAAAAGTTACAATGATTTTATCTTCCCTTGATCGGAAATGTGTTCTCATCTTTTCCCTCTGAACTATGGTTTTTTTCAATGTTTAGTACGAAGCATGCTGAGATTTTTTCGCAAAGAAAAAAAAGAACATACAACTGAGAATTTTATTATTAATTATAAAATGATTTTTTCGATGACCTTCTGTTCATACTTTGGTCTTAGAGCTTCAGTGCAGATTAAAGTTTTTAAACTAAAATATTAATAACAAATTACTAGTACTAGGTGCTTTAGCTCTATTCAATTTCTATCATTTGTATTATTTATTTGTCTTCTAATTGAAATTAAGTATAAAAAATGCATAAATAGACTTCAATCATCTAGTTTATTCTTTTTTAAAATATACGTTATATTAGTTCCTCGGTGAATTCCGAACTGATGATCGATAGTGCTATTGCTATTATTATCTTGTTTTGATGTCCTAGCGAAATTTTCAGCTTGGAACTTTGATCTCTATATCATCATTGTGATAAAAAGAGATGCAACAAAAGGAGCTCACTTGTGAAACAAACATTTCTCAGTATATAATTATGGCATAAAAGATATCGTTCAGATTGCATACTAGTTTTTATATAAATTTCCTTTTATCACAATTAATGGTGCTTATAGATATTCCTGTCAACAATTAGAAACAAGCATCCTTCATGCGGAAAAAAAAAACAGCGATAGAAGTATCTTGAGACGCATAGGATTAGTACATAAACATCACAAACGCATGATGCATTTTATTCTTAGAACGAAAAAAGGAAACACAAAAGTCCCTTATGCAAAGACAAAAAAAAAATGAAAGCGCCACCCATTCTCACTATATAATTATGGACCAAAAAAACACAATAAACAAAAGAACTTCTGCTATATGGGATACAATTATTCTTGCTAACTGCTCACCAATGGCAAGCATTACTAACAGATAGGGAAACATCAGACACCCGGAAAAGCTTAGCTGAAACCTAAACAATCTAATCGACCTGTCAATCCAATATGTACAGCTGCTTCTCGAGTACCCCCATATCAAACTGCAGCACAATTTGTACAAGTGCAGTAATCAATATATAGTCCAACAACAAATGGAAAAAAGAAATAGAAATCAGTTACATTAACCACATGATACTTTATGGAAATCATATTTGATTGTCGTTACGATCTTATTGACATATGATACTGAAGGGTCATATGCAATTGAAATGTTCGAACTGCCCTCAAGTGTTGATGCACTTCAGGCTTGAGAAAACTAATTATATTAGATGAGATCATGCCTCTTGGACAACTAACAGAAATTGACAGAAGAATATCAAGTGGATATGAGCTTGAAGTCATTTTCCGAAGTGATCGATTACCAGTAAGATCAATAAAATGATAGAAGTGTATGTTCAGAAAATGGGGATATTTCTCCTACCACCAGTAACTTTTTTCTTCAGTAGTAAAGAAGATTAAAGTCCATTGAGCAGATTATCAAGTAAGAGTTAACCCTGAAATGCAGAACTATTTGAAGATGGAATGCTAATTGTCAGTATGAAAATTAAAAGCCAATCATTCACACATTGTTTATGGCATAACATATCGACATGCAGCCAATACAAAAAAGGGACCCAGTAAACTTTTACCTCTAGAGCAGTCTGGTTAGATACTATCAGTCACTTCCAAAATCTTCATAGCTGACACCTTCAGATATGGTATCAAGTCTCCTGTTTTCATCCTCTAAATGCACCAACATGGACATCAAAATTTTAATTGAAGCTGGTCAAGAATTTAAAGATAAAAGAGGGTTGGTGAAAAAAAAGAGAAAAGAATAGAAACCAGGAAGAACTCACCATGAAGTTCTCTTACTGGAGAATCTTCAAAATTATTTGTTTCACGCTGCAGGAAAGGAGACCGGCCATAGTTTTCTAGTATGTCTACACAAAGGAACAAAGAGAAGAAATTTATTACCAAAGAAATGAAGAGAAGGGATGAGTAGAGATATCTGTTGAAAATTGGAAAGGTAATCTTGAAACAGACCAGCACAGTGCGTAAAGTCATCGGTCAAATCTGAAAAACTGAAATTCCGAGGCATCTGACCAAGACCAAATGAAGGTGTATCAATATCCAAGAGTGTGTCATTCAATTGTTGTCCAGTGAAATCTGAGCTGCTAAAGGATCCAGCAGATACATCTGTAACTGGCTGATGCACTTCTAAGAAACTGCTATCACCACAGAATGGAAACTCAGAATTGTTTGAATAACTAGCTTCTGTCTTTATCGTTGAGCCATTGATTTGACCAGTCCTTCCTATGTTCGAGGCCTGTGTGGAAAACATGCTTGTTGATGTGTCCATGCTCCCGGTAGGCATGGAAGGATTGCTGCCAATATGGTTCCTCTCCTGTCCTAAATGTCTCCCATTTGCAAAAGAACTCGAAGAGATTCCATTGCAAAACATGTGATCAGGCCTTGTTGATGATGTAGCTTGCTCTGACAGATAGCATGCTGGAGTTTGATGCACTGAATAATAACAGGTTTCATATTATCATGTACAGATACGAAGAACAGAACCCCACAAAACAAAGAAAAGAGTTCGTGGATTAGGACTTTTCTTTGTATATGACATGGAATGACGGAACAAGTGTCTTGATTTTATTTTCACACTAGGAGAAAAGATATAAGTGCTGAAATACTAGATCAAGATCAAAGTCTTTGCAGTTCACCGGAGTAAACAGGACAATGTTTGAGAGATTTTTGTGCGGGGAAATTACAAATCAGATACTAGAAATCACATAAATTTGGTAAACCATGTAATGATCTAAGTTAGCTGAATTCTTAACCTTAGGTCAGTAATTTTGCCTAGCAAGCCCTCGTGATAATTCAGGCGGTACCATCCTAGAAAGTACATAACTAATTAAGATATGAGAAAAAAAGGCAGCACGACCTGATATCAAAGAAATAAAGATCAGAAGACAATGAGTAGGATAGTAGGTGAATGTGAGCACAAATATGCAAAACAATAACAGGAGTAAATTGGTAAGAAAACCACCCTTTTCTATCAATCCAAATGGATACTATTCTACGTTAAAGATCAGAAGTTAGCAACATTTAGATTTAAGGAATGTAAATGAGCAGTGAGAATCTAGGGTTATATCACCACATCAGATTTACAGTGACACCTTCATGTAAAGATAAGTGAATTAACATGAAATACCAAGAAAAAGGAACAAAAGAACCTTAGATGAACAAAGAAATAGTTAAATAAAGAAAAAGGGGAAAAGGAATGAGTTACAAATGTTAATTGTTAAAATTATAATAAAAACAAAGCAACCACTGCTAATTTAGAAAGTTATATGCTTCCATTGCATCCCACCAAGAAAAGGAAAAAGATAGCATTTTTGTGTACACTAGCTCTTCAACCTATAATGCAAGGTTAGAAACCCAAGAGGAGTTTTATCTGTCAATGCTTCTATGATAATTAGGCATACTTTTCAAAATAAAAGAAAATAGTACACCAGTTAAATTTATAGCATGAACTTTTGATGTTAGTTTATAAGACTATCAGTTAACAAATTTCCTTCTGCATATGTCTAGAATCTCGTTAACCTGTTCTTTTGTTCTCATTTTTCTTCAAGATAGAAGGTTCCTATTCAAGGTCAATAGTCATCCATGTTTATTAATATGAATCTCAATATTACGTGTGGAATATTTTTTGTCCCTCGTTTTTGTATGACTAGTTTACAAAGTTTCCGCAAAAATGTTGACCCCTATTCCAAGATGACCTATTCCATTACAGGCTAACTTTATTCCCAAGAATCAGTTTAAGGCAAATTACCATCACAAAATAGGATGCTTAATGTTGTTGAAAGAAACAGTAGTTTTTCATAAGTTGTTGAATACAGGATGTGTGTTTTTAGCTGTTTTGGCTGTTCACAGCTGCACTTTTGCAGATTTTTTGTGTTTGTAGCCGCAGGTAATTGCAACTTCTTTGGGTTTCCATGCATGTAAATTTTATAGTTCTCTAATACAAAGTGGATGGCTGCCCAAAGATTGTAGTCATCCTTTCCACCCTTCAAAACAAAAGTTTTTCACAAGTTTTCCTTCTTCTGTTAGTTTGCACATCATGGTCTCCCAAGTTCCTTCATAGTTTTCCAGCATCAGAAAATGAACTCAACCACTCGGAATAACATGTTATCATTTTGATCTCTGGTGTTGGGCAATATTGTTCTCTTACGAGTGAAATAGCTATCAACACTTTTTTTTTTTGAAAGGGGCTACCAACACTTGTTAAATCATTTGTAATCGTTGCAAATGAAGGAAAATGTTCCTCACATACATATAAGAGAAAAATTACAATAATTTAATGGAATTTTTTGAAGGAAAATGCTGAGAATGATTTTTTAACAAAGAATGAGAATGATTTTTATTATTATGAAGAGTGAGAAAAAAAAAGTAAGAATCTTGTTGGTTGGTCTGTCTATTTATATCATAGCAACAATGACAGCAAATCACCAAGGCTAAAAATGAGAAGTAGATAAGAAAGGGTTGCAGTTCTTGTCCTACATGCAGAAGAAGATCCATTAGAAATAGGCGCTGAAGGAAGTCCAGAGGGGCATGCTTTGTGCATCAGCTCAACCTGTTTCTCAAGAAGTTTGTTGAAGACCAATATCTGATTCTTAAGCATCAGTCTAACATGATATGCCTTGAAAAACTCTCGATTTTCCTCCTCAAGCTTTTGCCAAACTGTAAATGGAGCAAAGACATCAATCAATTATCCTCATGAAAATATACACACTAGAAGTTCAAACTAGGAGGTTTGTTTAAATTGGAACAAAAACATCAATCAATTCTCCTCGTGAAAATATACACACTGGAAGTTCAAACTAGGAGGCTTATTCGAATTATGATGTTATAAATCAACACCATAAGACCAGTAGCAGCTACCTTCATTTCTTTTTCTGAGGCAAAGTAGATATCTTCCTTTTCATCAAAAGCAAATGTGTCAATACAAATTGACAAAGGGGTGTGCATGGCAAGTTGGCAAATGAGAACAGGAATTTCCAATTACAGATTCACAAAGAATCCAACACCAGCACCTATACCCAAGTCCCTTGCCAATGTCCATGCAGCACACTTTTTCAAAGGATACCCACACAGCTTTTCTCTCATATCTCTACTATGGTTTTTTTAGGGCCAAACTCTACTGTAATTATGTCGAAACCTATTGTTGTTTATACATCACAGAAAATAACACATTTTTTCTTCCAACTGGCTGCATTATGCCAGATACTTCCAAATTACAGTAACAATTCTAACTGCTGTTCCAAAATTGGCTAGCATAGGTCCCAAACCAGATAGACTTTCAAGTAATTAGTTAATGATTCACCTCTTAGGATATAAAAACTTCCTAAAAGATCCTCTAAAAAAAACTTCCTAAAAGATAACCAGTTGGACATTTATATGATGAAAAATTGCAGGTTTTGGTGCCTATTTAGTTCCAAGCAACTTCCTACATGAATAAAGTGGTTTATTACGATGTTCACACACACGCAAAGATTATGTGCATGCACTGGTATGATGCGTACCATTCTGGGTGGATATGATGCACCAGAGATTATATCTGTTGCACCATATTGACACATGGCATTCCCTTATATACCATTTCAGGTACTATTTATGCATGCCCATCTTATCTTGGTCACTCACCAATCTATATGTTTGTTAAAAAAACTTATTTTTGAAGGAAACAAACTAGGTTTAGTCTCTCCTAAAAAGGTTATGTAGGAAGAATTTCTTTTTATGATTATGTCGGAAGAAATTTGTAGATAGCTTTTTAAGTATTGTATAACTTGTTTGGGTCTCCAAAGGAAAATACTATGGTGTTTTTTGTAGCAATCTGAGGTGTTCACTTTTGGATAATTGAAGTAAGTAATCAATTGTCATTTCAAATTGGTTTCTTCTCAAATTCGGGACTTGGAAACTAACATATGAAGAAGAACATTGTACAAATTTTTCGTGAATTTAAAATGCTAACATATGGTTGCAAAGGAACAATTTTTCGGGAAGAGAGGTGCTATATAGAGAACATTGTACACCATATCTTTGATGAGGGAATGGGGCTTTTCATAGTCTTGTTTTTCTTATTTTTGGGCAGTCTTGTAGCCCCTCCCACACACTTGTGTATTCTCTAGTTTTCTCTTAATACAAATGGATGGCTACCAATCTGTGTAGTCATCCTCTTTTCACTCAAAAAAAAAAAAATGAAGAAGAACGAGATGCCCAGATTATGCATAAGATACTTCCTGCTTTGTGCATGCTCTCAAATATTTCTTACAACCAATATTATCAAACTGAAAAGTCTTATGGTGATTTAAACTTACCAAAATATTTTATGTGTATAGGTTGATAGTGACATGTAATCACGAAAGCTTTATGAGCATCTCAACTTTTGATCATGTCATCAAAGTTCTTGGTTTTGTAATTGCTTCTTGATTTAAGAAACTTTCCTAAGTTATAACACTAAGATATGAAGCTGTTGGTGCCCAGGATTCATGATAGAAGGCACACAAAACCAGGAGAAGAATAGGAACATGCTTACCAAGTTCAGTGAAACTAGGTTCTATTTTCGCTTGCAAAGAGAGTGTATCAACTACTTCTTTCTGATTCATATATAGCTGAAGGCAACATTCAATAAGATTCTGAACCTGAAATGGGGAATGAGAAACAGTAAGCGAGTTTGTTTTTATCTATACCTTATGGAACCAAAGTCTGTCACAGGTAAAGAGTGTATATAAATTCAAAAATGACATACTGGATAGAGTCAGAATCTCTTATCGTACAATTTACATAATATAGATAACTTAGGATCCAAACAAAAAATAAGGTCTTTGCCAGTTGTAATTTAAAATGATATTCCTCTTTTAGGGTGAAAAAAGATGTTCTTAATGTCAAAACCCGAGGCCCAGTGATGAAGAAAATTCATACAGTGAAAGGCAATTGGGTAATTATTTTGTTTAAGTGTATGTTATGTATAAAGGGAACATACAGTTCAGGTATGTAGCAGAATTTCTCACATCCCTCTTTAAATAATTTTAAGATTTAAAACTCCAAACGTGTTTCTAAATTGTGCCAGGACCAGTTAGAGAGACAATTAAAAAGCAATTATTACGTACAGATATTTCCACTACTCAGCAATCAATGTGAATGGTTGTGCTATTCTTCCAATTTGTCACTACAATCAGCACAGCCGTCACACCCTCAGCAATGCCTACAGAGATTCAATTTACGGATCATATATGTTTATCAAGGTCGGCCACCCTTTGCTGGCACACTGGAGTGATGCTGCAAGCACTCTCCTTTCAGGGTCCAATACAAGGCACCTCTTGAATTTGGGAACTATACAACTCCAGGCCTCACATTTCTACTCACCAAAGGCTAACTAACAGGATCAATCCAAAATCGTGGATTCCTCTTTGATCTCAGTAGAGAGCTCTTACTTCAGAACATGCATGCTACTAATTAACAGCATGATCAGAATCCGGCTAGCAATCAAATTACTGTGATCCCCAAATAACAAGATCATGCGCATGTCTATGATACATACATACAGCTGCATACAAAGCCTGCAAATAAGCGAAGAAGAAAATAAGAAATCAGAAAGCTTCTCACTTACAAGTTGAATATCCTGCCGCGAAACCTTCCGCACTTCTCCACTGGACATCTTCGCACCCGAATCTAAAGACTCTGCAGCTGATCAAAACCAAGAGATCGCCCTAATCAACCAACCACAAAAATAATCGATCAGAAGAAAAGGAAAGAGATCAAAACCTTAAACGTCCCCCCTCCAAAAAAAATTCCAAAAAACAAATCGTCCGAATTCGCGAACGAAACGCATGCATGCGGATCACGAATTCAAGAAACGACTGCACGAACAAATATTACTCTTTCTTTCCCGTAAAAAAAAAACAACATTTGCTTATGCGCTTGTAATCGATTACCTTTGCGGAGATGAGTGAGCACAGCTTCACGAGTTCGCAGGAAGCTTTGCGCATCTGATTTGGGAATTGCGTGCGTTTAAATTTCCAGGATCAGAACCAGAGAAAGGAGAAAAATTAAAATATTAGAAATGGAAACATAAAAGAAAAAGCGGAAAGGGCGGATGAGGAGAATGAAAGGAATGGAAATTTTTGACGAAATAAAGAGGACCCACCAAAAAGGGCGTTGGAGTATTTAACATATATAAATATAAATATATATATATATATATATCTAATAAATTTAATGGAATGATGAGTTATATATCCATTTGCTTCTTTGTGCAGTCTCCACCACCACCACCTCCTCCTCACCTTCTAATCGTTGTCATTACTAATCATTAATAACTATAATTATGTATTATTGTTATTATTTATTTGTCATGTTAACTCTCGGATTGTCAAGTATTGTTAATGGAACTATTATCATTTACATCTCAATTTGTGTAATTATTTCAAATCTTTATTGGTTTTATTGCTAAATCGACCACAGTGTCTAATATTTATAAGACGCTGTGATAAACATTTGTCAACTATGATATTTTATCATGTGATCTCAACACTCAACTTATTACATCAATTTTGTGTTGTTGAATGATGATATGAAGGGAGAGAGGTGAAAAAGGACGATGCAATGCAAATTATGTCTATAATGCTTTAAAACTAAAACTCTTGTATTGTCTTGTTTTATTCTTTTTTATTTAAAGTTTGTTTTATTGGGCCCAAGTCTTTCGAATCAGTCCAAGCCTAGTTAACTTGATACATTTGGGTTGATTGGGCTAACTTAGGCAGATGGGGCCCATCAGTATTTAATGATAAGATCGACCTATCTTTTCTCTATACCTTTATCATTTTTTATATCTTAAAAATTAAATTAATGAAAAGTTTCAGCTGATTTAAGGTTATATTTTTTAAGAAAATGATTAATTAATTTTACATTTTGTTCTCATTAATTTCTCTCGAACTCATTTATATATCTCATCAATGCTAGATGAGTTGATACACCCAGTTCAATTTGCATTCATCATCGACAACTTCACCATTGTCATGAAGATCATAACAGCATGGCAGTGCACAAGAAGACGTGTCTTCCTTAAAAAGTGGACTTCTCCTAGGCTTATGACTCAGTCCCATAGTTCTTCCTATGGCATTCGATGTAGATACGTGGTTTCAAAGAGACCTGGATGAAGCGGTGTATCGCTAAAGCTTCATTCTCAGTCCTGATCAACGGGTGGTCATCAAGAGGTTGGGTTCAGTCACAACGAGGGGTTTGGCATAACAAAGGACGAGGTAGCCTGTTGTAGCGAAGAGCAGCGTACCTTGTGCGGCATCCTACCGATCACCTATCTCGGACGACCCTATCTGACGGGCACATTAGGACCCATGGATGGACACCAGTTATTGAGTGTATGGAGCACAAATTACATGGCTGAAATTTGAGGTTGCTATTGAGAGGCAGACGGTTGATCCTCCTCAGATCAATCTTTTCATCACTTTCCATCTACTACATGTATGTTTGATGATGTTGGCACTAGTGGAGCAGCGTATTGATACGACTAGGAGTAGATTCTGGCAAGGTTGCGGGGCCGATATGACGAGCATACATCTGGTAGCATAGAGAGAGATTTGCTAGCTAGTATCAAATGGGGGACTTGGAGTTGAAGACCTTCGTTGGACCAATCAGACCTTTTTAGTCTGACGGGTAGGCCGAACTAAGGGATTAGGGGAGGATCTATGGACGGTTTTCTTTGCATGATAGTCGAGATTTTTCATGGGAGTCACGGATTTGTCTCCCACCCGACGCATACATTTTTGGCAAGGGGTAGTCATAGTTCTCCCATGAATGAGATCGCTATTTTCAGCCTCTTTGGGTTCAAGGGACAATTTCGCCTTCTAAAACCATAAGTAGATGCAAGGTGGCACACTAGCAAGGTCTTTTCCCTGATTGGCTACACACTCTGCACAACCATAGGTAATGATCAACTAGCATTGGTCAGCAATAGATACAGCTCGAGGTGACATATGGCTCCCTCAGTTCATATAAGTATTATTGGATCAACGGTATGTGGAGTTCCTCAGTCTACTGGAACGAATATGTAAGTTCTCTCCAAACGCCTCCATGCCTGATAGTTGGTGTTGGCTAATAGGTCACTACTCGGCAAGCATGATATATAGACAACTTCTTCCGGACGACACAACCTTAGAACTCATCAGAGTTGATTGTCGACATTTTTTTGCGCTTGCGCATACAACTCAAGGTTAAGATCATTTCATGACTTTTTAGGTGTTGCAGATCTTGACGAGAGTACACATGACAAGATGGGCTCCACATGCGCTCTTTGTGGGACGGGGAGGAGGATATAACACATTTGTTTTTTCACTTGCACCATTGCCGTTGAGATTTGGCGTCACACAGGACCCATGGGCATCAATACAACAATAACATATGGGTTTTGGGCTTCAATATAGGCCCATGACATGCACACCAGCTTGGTTGGCGACGAATTTGGACTAATGACATGGCTACTACATGGGTGATCTAGCTGTAGTGTAACCACATAGTTTTTTAAGGTGAGAGATGGTGCATGAAAAATATTGTACATCATATATCCTCTTTGATTGAGGAATGGAGGTTTTACTAGTTTTCATGTCTTTTGGGAGGGCAGGGATCACACACATCCTTTTGGGAGGCATATACAAATGCTAGTATCATATTTGTATATTCTTTAACTTTGAATTTAATACAAACGGATGACTAGCAAACTTTGTAGTCATCTTTTCCCCTTTTTTAAAAAAAATTCTTGGTCATTTGATGGCTTATCTAATTTCATATCCGGAGATAAACAATTTCTTATTTTTCTCTCACAGTAAATATATATATTTTCCTATCTAGATCTGAAAAATCTTCCTGTTGATATCAGCAGTTGAATGGTAGAATGCAATCTCTTCCAACTTTTGAGGAAATGTTATCGAAGTTACATACTGAAGCCTTGTGATTCTTACTGTCCCATTGTCCATGTTCCTATGTGGCAGGTTCTGAAAAAATGGAAGTTGGATCATCGATGGCAGGCAGAAACAAAACAAAATCAGAAGCTCAACCACCACCGGAAATATCCCAGCAAGTGGAAGGCCTCATAAGCTTCTCATCCTGTTAATTCAGTGAAGGTTTTTGATCGTTTTGTCATCAACAAACTCCTCTAGAACCCAACTCACAGCAAACCAAGAATAGTTTATTCAAAATATGTGTTGTTAGTCTTTAGTTAACCACCATAAAATATTTGTGGAATTGTACAGTATGCTGACTGGCAATATATTTAGGATTTTAGCAACAGACAGACTAATGAAAAAGTTAGTTGATGAATCTTTTAGATGATCATGATTTCTATTTCATCTTTCTTTTCTTTTTATACTGGTACCGAATTTTTGTTCTATTATAAAATCTGAAATGACAGCAACATTGTTTACTTGCAAGTACGATCATTACATTGTTAGCTTTGTCATTTTTATTTACATATCCCATATAGTGATATGTTGAACTTAAGCTTCAATGGAAAAACTTCTGATGCTTTCTTTGGCCTTTGATGTTCACTGGTACACCATTTGTTTGTCGACGAAGTGGAAAAATTTGAAGGCGCAGGCAAAAGTTTATTCATTTGAAGGCGCTATTATGTTGTCATGGTGCATCATTTCCTTTTGCCAATGGTTTTTTTTCCCGTTTAACGCGTACTGCTGTTATGTGTGATTTGTTGTTAACCTTTATATTATTCGGGAAGATGAAGTATATGCTTTGCTGCAAATTGTTACTTTTATGAAATGTTATTAACTCGGATCTTATCATGGACTTTTCGTCTTTTCCCAATCCTTACGGTTCTTTTTATTTTCTTACGGGTTTTGTTCAACAAAATAATATCAATTTAGACCAAAAATTACAATGATTTTATCTTCCCTTGATCGGAAATTTGTTCTCATCTTTTCCCTCTGTGAACTACATTTTTCTTTTTCAATGTAGTACGTAGCATGCTGAGATTTTTGCGCAAAAAATAGCTTACAACTGAGATTTTTATGATTAAATTACAAGATATTTTTTCAATGACCTTCTGTTCATACTTCGGTTTTAACACTATATATAAATAAATTGCATCAGAGCCTCAGTGCTGATGAAAGTTTAACTAAAATGTTAATAACAAAATGATGTAGAACAAATAATTTGCAGCTCTATTGAACTTCTATCTTGGAATTTTGATCTCTATACCATCATTGTGACAAAAACAGAGAGACAACACAATTGGCTCAGTTGTGAAACAAACCATGGACTATGGCATAAAAGACATTGTTCAGATTGTATGCTAGTTTTACACAAATTTCCGTTTATAATGATTCATGGTGCTTATAGATATTCCTGTCAACAATTAGATGAGAGCTAGTAAATCAAACAAGGAACAATTCGAAACAAGCATCCTTCATGCGAGAAAAAACAGCGATACAATTACCTTGAGACACATAGAATTAGTACATAAACATCACAAACACATGATGGATTTTATTTTTACAACGAAAAAAGGGATCACAGAATTCTCTTATGCAAAGACCAAAAAGAAAAGAAAGCACCACTCAACGTTCCTCACTATATAATTATTTTCAGAAGATTCTCACTATATAATTATGGATAAAAAAGACACAATAAACAAAAGAACCGCTGCTATATGGGATACAATTATTCTTGCTAACTCCTCACCAGTGGCAAGCATTACTAACAGATAAATAGGGAAACATCAGACACTCGGAAAAGCTTAGCTGAAACCTAAACGATCTAATCAACCTGTCAATCCAATATGTACAGCTGCTTCTCGAGTACCCCCATATCAACTGCAGCATAATTTGTACAAGTGCAAGTAATCAATATATAGTCCAACAACAAATGGAAAAAAGAAACAGAAATCAGTTACATTAACCACATGATGTTTTATGGAAATCATATTTGATTGTCGTTACGTTTCTTATTGGGATATGATACTGAAGGTCACATGCAATTGAAATGTTCGAACTGCCTCAAGTGTTCATGCACTTGTGGCTTGAGAAAATTAATTATATTAGATGAGATCATGCCTGTTGGACAACTAACAGAAATTGACAGAAGAATATCAAAGTGGATATGAGCTTGAAGTCATTTTCTGAAGTGATCGATCACCAGTAAGATCAATAAAATGATAGAAGTATATGTTCAGAAAAAGGGGATATTTCTCCTACCACCAGTAACTTTTTTCTTCAGTCATAAAGAAGATTAAAGTCAATCGAGAAGATTATCAAGTCAGAGTTAACCCTGAAATGCAGTATTATTCGAAGATGGAATGCTAATTGTCAGTATGAAAATTAGAAGCCAATCATCCGCACATTTTTTTATGGCATAACATATCAACATGTAGCTTATACAAGAAAGAGGGATGTTGATAGTACACCCAGTAAACTTTTACCTCTAGAGCAGTCTGGTTAGATACTATCAGTCACTTCCAAAATCTTCATAGCTGACACCTTCAGATATGGTATCAAGTCTCCTGTTTTCATCCTCTAAATGCACCAACATGGACATCAAAATTCTAATTCAAGCAGGTCAAGAATTTAAAGATAAAAAAGAGTTGGTAAAAAAAAGAAAAAAAATATTAGAAAACAGGAAGAACTCACCATGAAATTCTCTTACTGGAGAATCTTCAAAATTATTTGTTTCACGCTGCAGGAAAGGAGACCGGCCATAGTTTTCTAGTATATCTACACAAAAGAACAAAGAGCAGAAATTTATTGCCAAAGAAATGAAGAGAAGGGATGAGTAGAGATATTTAATGTTGAAAATTGGAAAGTTAATCCTGAAACAGACCAGTACAGTGCGTAAAGTCGTCCGTCAGATCTGAAAAACTGAAATTCCGAGGCATCTGACCAAGACCAAATGAAGATGTATCAATATCCAATAGTGTGTCATTCAATTGTTGTCCAGTGAAATCTGAGCTGCTAAAGGATCCAGCAGATATATCTGTAACTGGCTGATGCACTTCTAAGAAACTGCTATCACCACAGAATGGAAACTCAGAATTGCTTGAATAATTAGCTTCGGTCTTTATTGTTGAGCCATTGATTTCACCAGTCCTTCCTATGTTTGAGGCCTGTGTGGACAACATGCTTGTTGATGTGTCCATGATCCTAGTTGGCATGGAAGGATTGTTGCCAATATGGTTCCTCTCCTGTCCTAAAGGTCTCCCATTTGTAAAAGAACTCGAAGAGATTCCATCGCAAAACATGTGATCAGTCCTTGTTGACGATGCAGCTTGCTCTGACAGATAGCACGCTGGAGTTTGATGCACTGAATAATAACAGGTTTCATATTATCATGTACAGATATGAAGAACGGAACACCACAAAACAAAGAAAAGACCTCGTGGATTAGGACTTCTCATTGTATATTACATGGAATGACAGAACAAATGTCTTGATTTTATTTTCACACTAGGAGAAAAATTGCATCTGCCGAAATACTAGATCAAGATCAAAGTCTTTGCAGTTCACGGAAGTAAACAGCACAATGTTTCAGAGATTTTGTGAGGGGAAATTACAAATCAGATATTAGAAATCACCTAAGTTGGCAAACCATGTAATGATCCAAGTTAGCTGAATTCTTAACCATAGGTCAGTAATTTTGCCTAGCAAGCCCTCGTAATAATTCAGGTGGTACTATCATAGAAAGTACATAACTGATTAAGATATGAGAAGAAAAAGCAGCATGAGCTAACATCAAAGAAATAAAGATGAGAACACAATGAGTAGGATAGTAGGTGAATGTGAGCACAAATATGCAAAAAAGTAACAGTAGTATATTGGTAAGAAAACCACCCTTTTCTATCAATCCAAATGGATACTATTCTATGCTAAAGATCAGAAGTTAGCAACATGTAGATTAAAGGAATGTAAACGAGCAGTGAGAACATTGGGTTATATCACCACATCAGATTTACAGAGGCCCCTCATGAAAGGATAAGTGAATTAACATGAAATACCAAGAAAAATGACGGAAAATGGAAAAAGGTAACAGAAGAACCTTAGATGAACAAAGAAATAATTAAATAAAGAAAAAGAGGAAAGGAAATAAAACTGAGTTACAACTGTTAATTGTTAAAATTCTAATAAAAAAAACAAAACAACCACTTGTAATTTAGAAATTTATGTGCTTCCATTGCATCCCACCAAGAAAAGGAAAAAGATAGCTAGTTTTTGTACACCAGCTCTTCAATCTATGATGCAATCTTAGAAATCCCAAGAGTTCTATCTGTCAATGCTTCTATTATAGTTAGGCATACTTTTGAAGATAAAAGAAAATAATAAGCCAGTTAATTCTAAAGCATGACCTTTTGATGTTAGCTTATAAGACCATCAGTTAACAAATTGCCTTCTGCAAATGTCTAAAATTTCGTTAACCTGTTCTTTTAGTTCTCTTTTATTTTCAATAGAGAAGGTCACTATTCAAGGTAAATAGTCATCCATGTTTATTCATATGAATTTCAATATTATCCGTGGAATATGGAGTTTTGCCTCTTTTTTGCACGACTAGTTTACAATGTTTCTGCATAACGTTGACCCCTTCCCATTACAAGATAACCTATTACATTAATCAAAATGGCTCTAGCACAGGCTAACTTTATTCCTCAGAATCAGTTTAAGGCAAATTGCCATCACAAAATAGGATGCTTAATGTTCTTGAAAGAAACAGTAGTTTTTCATAAGTTTTTGAATATAGGATGTGTGTTTTTAGCTGTTTTGGCTGTTCATAACTGCACTTTTGCAGATTTTTTGTGTTCGTAGCCGCAGGTAATTGCGACTTTTTTGCGTTTCCATGCATGGAAATTTTATAGTTTTCTAATACAAATTGGATGGCTACCCAACGATTGTAGCCAGCCTTTCCCCCTTCAAAACAAAAGTTTTTCACAAGTCATCCTTGTTCTGTTAGTTAGCACATCATGGATCTCACAAGTTCCTTCATAGTTTACCAGCATCAGAAGATGAACTCGGCCACTTGGAATATCATGCTATCATTTTGATGTCTAGTGCTGGGCAATATTGCTCTTTTACGAGTGAAATAACTATCAACACTAGTTAAATCATTTGTAATGATTGCAATTAAAGGAAAATGTTCCTCACAAACATATAAGAGAAAAATACAATAATTTAATGGAATTTTTTTAAGGAAAACAATGAGAATGATTTTCTACGAAGAGTGAGAATGATTATTTTTACGAAGAGAGAAAAAAGAAAGAATCTTATGTTGCTTGGTCTGTCTATTTATATCATAGCAACAACAACAGCAAATCACCAAGGCCAAAAATGAGAAGTAGAAAAGAAAGGGTTGCAGTTTTTTTCCTACATGCAGAAGAAGATCCATTAGAAATAGGCGCTGAAGGAACTCCAGATGGGCATGCTTTACGCATCAGCTCAACCTGTTTCTCAAGAAGTTTGTTGAAGACCAATATCTGATTCTTAAGCATCAGTCTAACATGATATGCCTTGAAAAACTCTCGATTTTCCTCCTCAAGCTTTTGCCAAACTGTAATTGCAACAAAGAAATCAATCAATTCTCCTCATGAAAATATAGAAATTCAAACTAGGAGCTTTGTTTAAATTGGAACAAAGACATCAATCAATTCTCGTAAAAATATACACACTAGAAGTTCAAACCAGGAGGTTTGTTTGAATTGTGATGTTCTTAATTGACACCATAAGACCAATAGCAGTTACCTTCATTTCTTTTTCTGAGGCAAAAAAGATATCTTCCTTTTCATCAAAAGCAACTGTGTCAATACAAATTGACAAAGGGGTGTGCATGGCAAGTTGGCAAATGAGAACAGGAATTTCCAATTACAGATTCACAAAGAATCGAACACCAGCACCTATACCCAAGTCCCTTGTCAATGTCCATGTGGCACACTTTTTCAAAGGATACCCACACAGCTTTTCTCTCATATCTCTACTATGGTTTTTTTAGGGCCAAATCTCCACTATAATTATGTCGAAACCTATTGTTGTTTATAGGTCACAGAAAATAAGACATTTTTTCTTCCAAGTGGCTGCATTATGCCAGCTACTTCCAGATTATAGTAACAATTCTAACTGCTGTTCCTTATCCAATCTGTAACCATATAGACTTCAACTAATTAGTTTATGGTTCACCTCTTAGGATATAAAAACTTCCTAAAAGATAACCGTTTGGACATGATATGATGAAAAATTGCAGGCTTCGGTGCCTATTTAATTCGAAGCAACTTCCTACATGAATAAAGTGGTTCATTACAATGTTCACACACATGAAAAGATTATGTATCATGCACTGATATGCTGCGTACCTTTCTGGGTGGATATGATGCACCACAGATTATCTCTGTTGCACCATATTGAAGCATTCCCTTATATAACATTTCAGGTACTATTTACACATTCCATTTTTATCTTTGTTAAAAAAAAATTATTTTTGAAGGAAACAAACTATTTTAAGTTATATGGTTTGGTCTCTTCTAAAAAGGTTATGTAGGAAGAATTTTCTTTTTACGATTATGTAGGAAGAAATTTGTAGACAGCTTTTAAGTATTGTATAACTTGTCTGGGTCTCCATAGAAAAATATTATAGTGTTTCTTGAGTAATCTGAGGTGTTCACTTTTGGATAATTGAAGTAAGGAACCAATTGTCATTTCAAATTGGTTTCTTCTCGAATTCGGGACATGGAAACAAAGATATGAAGAAGAACGAGATGCCCAGATTATGCATAGGATACTTCCTGCTTTGTGCATGCTCAGAAATATTTCTTACAACCAATAGTATCAAACTGAAAAGTCTTATGGTGATTTAAACTTACCAAAATATTTTATGTGTATAGGTTGATAGTGCCATCTAATCACGAAAGTTTTATGAGCATCTCAACTTTTGATCATGACATCAAAGTTCTTTGGTTTTGTAATTGCTTCTTGATTTAAGAAACTTTCCTAAGTTATAACACTAACAAATGAAGCTGTTGGTGCCCAGGATTCATAATAGAAGGCACACAAAACCAGGAGAAGAATAGGAACATACTTACCAAGTTCAGTGAAACTAGGTTCTATTTTCGCTTGCAAAGAGAGTGTGTCAACTACTTCTTTCTGATTCATATATAGCTGAAGGCAACATTCAATAAGATTCTGAACCTGAAATGGGGAATGAGAAACGGTAAGCGAGTTTGTTTTTATCTATACCTTATGGAACCAAAGTTTGCCATAGGTAAAGAGTGCATATAAATTCAGAAATGACATACTGGATAGAGTTAGAATCTCTGATCGTACAATTTAAATAATATAGATAACCTTGGATCCAAACATAATATAAGGTCTTTGCCAGTTGTAATTTAAAATATTATTCCTCTTTTAAGGTAAAAGATTATGTTCTTAATGTCAACACCTGAGGCCAAGTGATGAAGAAAATTCATACAGTGAAAGGCAATCACATACATTATTTTGTTTAAGTATATGTTATGTATTAAGGGAACATACAGTTAAGGTAAGTAGCAGAGTTTCTCACATCCCTCTTTAAATAATTTTAAGCTTTAAAACTCCAGATGTGTTTCTAAATTATGCCAGGACCAGTTAGAGAGACAATTAAAAAGCAATCACTATGTACAAAATATTTCCACTACCTACATCAGCAATCAATGTGAATGGTTGTGCTATTCTGCCAATTTGTCACTATATCAGCACAGCTGTCACACCCTCAGCAATGTCTACAGAGTTTCAATTTACGGATCATATATGTTTATCAAGGTCGGCCACCCTTTGCTGGCACACTGGAGTAATGCGTGAGCAATCCCCTTTCAGGCTTCAATACAAGGCACCTCTTGAATTTCCAAGCATGGGAACTGTACAACTCCAGGCCTCATATTTTTTCTACTCACCAAAGTCTAACTAAGAGGACCAATCCGAACTCGTGAATTCCTCTTTGATCTCAGTAGAGAGCTCTTACTTCAGAACATGTATGCTACTAATTAACCGCATGATCAGAATTCGGCAAGCAATCAAACTGCTGTGATCCCCAAATAACAAGATCATGCACATGTCTATGATACATACATAGAGCCGCATACAAAATCTGCAAATACGCAAAGAAGACAATAAGAAATCAGAAAGTTTCTCACTTACAAGTTGTATATCCTGCCGCGAAACCTTACGCACTTCTCCACTGGACATCTTAGCACCGTAATCTAAAGATTCTGCAGCTGATCAAAACCAAGAGATTGCCCTAATCATCACCAGAGTAAAAAAAATAGCACCGAGCACAACGATAATCGATCAAAGGAAAAGGAAAGCGATCAAAACCTTAAACGCCCCCCACAAAAAAAAATCCAAAAAAAAAAAAACATCGTCCGAATCCGCAAACGAAACACATGCATGCGGATCACGAATTCAAGAACGACTGCAGGAACAAAATATTACTTTTTTTTTCCCGTAAAAAACGAAAGAACACTTGCTTCTGCGCTTGCAATGGATTACCTTTGCGGAGACGAGTGAGCGCAGCTTCACGAATTCGCAGGAAGCTCTGCGCATCTGATTTGGGAATTGCGTGTGTTTTAAATTTCCAGGATCAGAACCAAAGAAAGGAGAAAAATTAAAATATAAAAATGGAAATATAAAAAGAATGGAAAGGGTGGGAGGAGGAGGGCGGATGAGGAGAAGGAAACGAATGGAAATTTTTGACGAAATAAAGCGGACCCACCAAAAAGGGCGTTGGAGTATTTAATATTATATATTTATTTATTTGTTTATTTATAATGAAAAGAGGAGTTATATATAATGTTTTCATAATCGGAGATCGAACGATCGCGATTAAATTAGTTCGGTCGAGTTCAAACGAATCTTATTAAATAATATTATTTATAATAATTTATAAAATATATAGTACAATTAACATTATATCATACATAAAAATATAATAATACCTACTAAGAATTAGATATAATATATATTAGTATTTATGGTACGTTTAAAATGTTACTGCTTATTAATATTACTATTATTTATTTATTTATTTATTATTATATAATAATAATGATGCAATATTAATTTATTTTACTTCCAATCACTTTTTTTTATTTCACTTTGTTTTATTTTTTTCACTTTCACTGTTTTCTATCAATTCTCCTCCTAAATTTATTTATCTTTCCATTTTCATTTTTTTCTAATGTTTCTTTGTTTTTTTCTTCTTTTTTAAATTTCTTTCATTTCTGACAATGTGTTTTCAGTTTGAGAGTTGAATCATTTTTAATTATTTATTATATTTAAAAAATTGATGCTTACAAAAAAAATCATGATGCTCGATATATAATTATTTATATATAACACTAATAATTTTATATTAATTATTTTAACTCAAATTATTATTAACTTTCTTTTTATTTTACATGGAATTATTTTATTTCCAGGTATTTCTTTCTTTTTTTTCCTTATTTACTCTCCTCTCATTTATTTCATATTTTCAAATTTATTTTTGCTAATTATGTTCCTTATATAAATTTCAATGTTTATCCTAAAAGTAATGATGATTGATATTTTTATTATTATACTAATAAGTCATGTTAATTATTTTACCAAGTTTATCGATGTGCCGATTTTTTGGATTCGATTTGTTTTTTCCGGTCCCATGTTATCTCCATTTTTTTACTAAAATTAGACCGGACCGGACCAGAGTCTCATGATTGAACCAATCGATCCAATCTGATTTTAATAACATTGATTATATATCCATTTGCTTCTTTATGCACTCTCCACCATCGCCCCTCCTCTCCACATTCTAGTCTTTCTCATTGTTGTTATTACTAATCATTAATAACTATCATTATGTATTATTATTTATTTTGTTATGTTAACTCATGAGTTGTCAATTATTATTAATGGGACTATTTTCATTAGAACGTATAAACTATGTTCCTACAGTTAAAAAAAATAAAAAATGAACTTCATAAAATAAAAATGCTTATATTATATACAAAATACATAACAATTTTGTATTGTTTAACATCAATGTACTATTTTTTCCAACTATACTATAATAATAAATTATATATTATTGTTGTAATAACAAATAACATAAAAAATACTATATTTTATTATTGTTGCTATAATAAATAATATAAAAGATATACAAAAAAAAAAAATATTATGTTGTGGTTAGTTTTTTTTNATAATAATAATAATAATAATAATAATAATAATAATAATAATAATAATAATAATAGTAATAATAATAATAGATATTATTAGGTAATTTACAATTTTAAATATTAATATTTATTACACACAAATAAAATATATTGTTTGTAGTTTTAAGATTTTAAATACTATGACTATGAATATCGTTAGCTAGTTTTAAGATTTTAAATATTATGATTATGAAATTTTATCTTTTTAATATCTCTCAAATTACAATTTTTACATTCAAGAATAAACATAATGAGAAGATAAAAATTTGTTGATTTATTATTCAAGTTTATTAATATCTCGCAAATTATAATATTTACATTCATGAATAAACAGAATGGAATTTTATCTTTTTAATCTCTCTCAAACTATAATTATATATTCAAGAATAAACATAATGAGAAGTTTTTTTTTCTTATATTAGATATATATCTTCGTACTAAAAAATAACTTGGTATCTTCATCAAATGTTATTTTTTTTAATCTCTCTAAAATATAACTTTTACATTCAAGAATAACAGAATGAGAAGATAAAAAAATAATCCTAATATTAAACACATATCTTCGTACTAATGTGCCATTTGATCTCTCCTTATATATAAATTTATAATGGGATGTCCCCTACCTACATAGGGGACACCATGTAGCCTATATTTTCAACTCTGCGATCTCAAACCCACGGTTTCATATAAAAGCGCCTAAACCCGTCTGGTTCACTTAAAATCGTTCGATCCACTTTAAAAAAAATGTTGCATGGTTCATGGTTCACCTCATAATATTCTTGAGTTCTGATATTTCTCTCTCCTACGATTTAGGGCATGCGATAGTGGCCCCACCGCTGCACTACTCTATTGCTGCCCCTGTTGCTCACGATTTCTAACCGTTCGTCAAAGCCATAAATCACCGCCGCTCGTTGCTCGCCGCCTTGCTGCTCGTTGCTCACCACTGAAGCTCTAAATCGATGCCTGCACTATTGACACCTCGCCACTCGCCGAAGCCGCTTGCTGCACTGCTCTATCGCTCTGCATCCCTATTCACCAACAGTGATGCACTACTCTATCGCTTGGTTGCACTGCTCTGCATGATCTAGGATTTCGTCGCCACCATAATGCATTGCTCTAGGACGTCACACACCCCGCCCGTCGTCACCCTGTTCGCAGATGTTGCCATGCTCGCTGCTGATCTTATAGCCAAAATTTTGCTAGGAGTGAGTTGGTAATATTAGGATTTGGGAGCATGTAGCATTTATTCTGCTGCAAATAGAAAATGTCATGTAGAAAAGACCATTTCTTATGACAATTGAGGGAGACATTTGATCAACTTGTTATTTGAATTGGATTATTTGGTGTGTTTTCTTTCTGCTGGAAATAGAAAAGAAGAAGGGTGCACCATTTTAATGAGCAAGTTATGTTCAATGTCAATGTCATTAACTTCATCTAGTTGCTTCTTGATTTGCCCTCTTGGATGTACTTAACATAGAGAATTTATTGTTCAGAACAAATTGCAAGTCATGTTGTTCACTTAGAAAGTAAATTGATCTTACTTGTTTGTTCTCTTTTTTTTGTAGTTAATGTCTTCTCTTGTGAATGTGGAATTACATAGAGAATTTATTGTTTTCACATGGGTTGCAAAAGAATAAGGTTCACATTCTACTACTTTTGATGATTATGTTAATTAAACTTACGAACTTTGTAATGCAATCTATAATATGAGACAACTCCCAATTTTGACATGCTAATGAGGATCTATAAGATTGGCATCATTAAATCTCCCTTCCACAAGAAACATTTTCTCTGGTTAGAATCACAAAGGTAAACCATTTTTTCCAAATATTGTAATCCCCTGAACAATGTATTTTTCTCATGTGTTACCATCTCCACTTATCCAAGTTTTAATGGCCTTACATTTTGCAAGGAGAAATTGATGTCTGTGTGTTAGAATTTGTTGAGTTAGTAAATCATTGTACTCATGTTTCTTGTTCCTTAGCATCATATGCGATCATACCTTTTCGTATTTGTGTTTATTTATCTCTTAACTCACCTTTGATTCTCTTATTATTTCTAGTTGTACAAATCTTTGAGTTTATCTCACATATCTTAACATTTGTGTTTATTTATCTTTGAGTTCATTTTTTTTTCTTAAAGTGATTTTTCCTCATTATAGGCATGGTTAAAGCTTTGTTCTTTTAGTATTCAGTTTATTTACTAATAATGTCTTTTTTACTTTAGGTAACTCATGCATCCTCATGTCTGAAGGGCCTATGCCATAGAAGTAAGAATCTGAAGCACCTGGTGTTATGACATTTTGAGCAATGTGGAGTAAAAGGCATGCTTCAACAACTATTTTTATTATTTGTTCCGACATATTACTTTGTTAAACACATGTATCTCTTTTTGTTAGCTAAAGCACCCACGGTATCTATTTCTCTACTTTGATTTTGTGATCTTGCTTGGTGACTTTTTTTTAGGATAAAATGGTTAGTTTCCTTTGGTGGTCACAAAAGATATTGATCTTTTTTTTAGAAGAAAAGCTATTGATCTTAATGTAACAAAATGCTTCCATCTGTCGAAGAAAAGCTCTATATCGATAGCTAACAATACGAAGAACAAAGTTTCTTGACCTTAGGTAGTATAAAGGGTCCTCCATTAGGAGGCAAAGTAAGTATTGATGAATAGACTAGAGGTACGTCAATAATTTAGACGGACAAAGTAAGCCTTATCCCTGCCATGTTTACACAAGGTCATGAAAGCAGAATGAATCATCATATGGAAAAAGAAACTATATCCTAAGACTTGGATCCACTCTTAAGGCATATACTTCACAAACTATATGAATGACTAACCAGAAACAATAAGTACACATCTACCAGCCAACACCTTATAAGTACGTCAATAAGCAGAATGAATAATCACCTTAGATCAACATTGAAAAATAAGTTCGAGAACATATACCATAACGACAAGTTCACACAAAATTACATCTCAAAAGATAGTAGACGCAGAGCTATGTTGAGCTACCAAGAAAATTCATTTGAAGATATTACTCCGAGGTCAATGACAAGTTATGCTAAAAGATCAAATGCATTGTTATAAAGATAAATCACATAGTTTCTTGAAATGAGTCCTTTAGTAGGTTGCAAGTTCTTCACAAGTCTCCTCTTTTGTAACCAATATGAGATCACTTTTAACATCAAGCGAATAGCAAGTGATTACACGAAGAAGTTTGATGATTGTAACATTTCATGTCAACATGCCTACAAACCAAAATATGCAAGTAAATTAGAATAATGCAAGGATAATAAGGAATGCAAATCAAGTATTTAAAATATTCTCGTTTAAGCTTAGATAACTATCATAACTTCGATATGTCATATAGACATGACCAATATGGATACAGTAATCACCATGACAATAATATTTTTTCACAATAAATTAATTCTGTTCCAATTGATTCTAATTTCATCTTCAAATTCCAAGTCATCAATTTTCCGCAATAAACAATTTATCACTTGAGTAGGTCGAGGTTGAATACTTGGATCTAACCATCTAAAATGTTCGCATGCTCTCGGTTGCTGCAAGGAATTAATAGAGAGGTTGCATTAGACACGCTATAATTTAAGATTGAAAAAAATGATTAATTGTTTACAAAACTTACTCCATAGTATCAGCAACCAAAAAAACTTCGACCATGATTCCCCTCAACTCAAGATTTTTTTATCATTGTTTTTTGTTGACAATAACATAGAGGCAATGCCACTCTATATTCACAAACCAAAAGCCAAATAAATGAACTTAACATGCAAATCAGATCACAAAAGAATGCTGAAATTAAAGAATGTATAAGAATCCTGAAGTTCAAGAATGTAAAAGTGCAAATCATATCTGGGGCATAAAAAAGAATTGTAAAATACTACAAGTAAGCTACTAAAAGACCATTAGAGAGAACTATATCAAGGTTACTGCTCCCTCTCTCCCTCTCTTTATCTCTCTAATTTAAAATAGGTTTTACTTGCACATATGAGCATTCTATATTTTTTACAAACCAAATCAAGGTTCTAAGAATCCCACATAAGTCATTTGCAAACTAGATGCAATTAATCAAGGTTCTAAGAATCCTACATAAGTCATTTGCAAAGTCATTTGCAAACTAGATCAATGAATCTCATGTTGATTCATTAACTTTATTTTCTCTGGTCACAAACATATAACTTTATTAACTTTATTTCACATAATATCATTCATGAATCGAGGATCACTTGTTAATGAGAATCACATCATCCAAAGTATTCATATATAACATGAATCGTGGTTGACACATTAATGTGAATGACAACATCAATCTTTTGAACATTTTTTTTTTCAAATTCCAAACTCGATCACATTGCTCTAATGTTCAAAAACATGCAAAAGATCCTGCAATTAGAAACCCCCTCAATCTTCAGGCTAATGCAAAAACATGCACGTGGCTCTGACACATCATAATGGAGAAGCATGCAAATTGTGTCTTTTTGTCATTTGCAAAATTAGTTCACATGAAGAACAATATGAAGAAAAGGCCATACGGTGAGGGGGAGCACAAGACCGACGAGTGAAAGCGGTTGGCAGATTGGCAGCGAACAGGGCGAGTAGTGAAGTGAGTAGGCGGCGAGCAGTGCAGTGGCGAGCTATGTAGTGACACAGGCGGCGATAGAGCTTCGGTGAGCGGCAAGGTGGCAAAGCAGTGATAGAGGGCTTCAGCGGTAAGTAGTGAACGGCGATTTAGGGGCGAGCAGCAGGCGACATCGATTTAGGGCGGTGTCAACAGCACGGGCTGCGAGCGGCGAGCAATCAGTGGCGACGATTTATGGCTTTGGCAAGAGGTTAGAAGTTGTCAGCAATGGGGCAGCGATAGAGCAATGCAAGGATGGGACTATTGTCATGTGCCACAAATCACAAGGGAGAAGGCGTGAGGAGAGAGAAAAATCAGAATTCAGAGTATTATGAGGTGAACCATGAATCAAGCAACAGTTTTTTTTAAGTGAATTGAATGATTTTAAGTGAATCGGACAAGTTTGGGCGCTTTTATTTGAAACCGTGGATTTGAGATCGCACGACTAAAAATATAGGCTACAGAGTGTCCCTTATTTAAGTAGGGGACAACCCTGGTATATATATATATATATATGTATTGTGTTGTTGAATGATGACATGAAGGGAGAGAGATGTGAAAATGGATGATGCAATGCAAATTATGTCATAGTCATTTTTTCGATCTCGGGGTCCAAGGCTAATAGTACGTAACTAATTCTGTAGTGTAATTAATTTTGTATCTTAAGCTTATTAAAACTCAATTGATGCACTGTATTGTTTTTTTTTGTTCTTTTTTGTTTAAAATTTATTTAACCCAACTCTTTTGAATCAGTCTAAGTTTGGCTAACTGAACCACTTGGATTTATTGGGCTAACTTAAGCAGTTGAGATCCATGGGTGTTTAATGATAAGATTATCATCACTATCTTTTCTATATACCTCTATCATTTTTGTATCTTAGAATCAAATATTTGTTAGCTGATTGAAGTTTACATTTTTTTTTGAAGAAAATGGTTAATTAATTTTACATATTGTTGTAATTAATTTCTCTCGAGCTCATTTATATATCTCATCATTGTGGTTCCACATCCTTTAATCTGGAAATCAAGAAAGGTAAAATGATAGTTAGAACAATGGTGCACATCTTAATTCATAAAATCATGAGACTTGTGTATTTTTTAATTTTTCTATTCTATCTTCTCTCGAATATAAGGATATGTTGTTTAATGAAATATAATATTTTATGAATGATGTCATTCCATGAAATGTGACTTTATGTAATCATATTTTCATAAATCTATTATTACTATGTTTTTTTCGGAAAATGAAATCAACAAACTTGATTTTATGATTTTATATCAAAATAATTTAGAGAATAGTAGATAAGACATGAGAATTATGTGAGTGAAAGTGAAAAAATAGAATGGGAGGAGATAAATGAAAGAAAGAAATGAATATATTGGAGAGAGAGAAAGAAAAGGTATATATTAAAAAATAGTATATTAAATGGGAGAGGAAGAGAGGAAAATAAAGGAGAAAGAGAATGGAAAATTAAAGGAAAGAAAAAATGATTATATTAGAGAAAGGAGAAAAGAAAAAAAAAATATAAGTGAAAAAATGAGAAAAATAGAGAAAACAGAAAGTTATGATATTGTAAGAAAGAGAATATTATAATTTATGTGAAAAATGATATACCAAATATATTGAACAAGCGAGAAATAAAAAAAGAGAGAAAAAGTTATGATACTGAAGAAAACAAATTATGAAATTATAAAGATAAAAAAATGGAGAAGAGAGAAAGCTACGAAATTAAATGATAGAAGAGAGAAAGAAATATTAGAGGAGAGAGAGTGAAAAAATTATGACATCAGATTATAATAGGATAAAATGTAACGCCTAGGTTAAAAAGATGAAATGAATGAATGAATTAAATGGGACACCAACAATCATATGGGAAAAGTCAAGTGGTCCACAATTTTTTAAAATTCATTTTAATAATATCCTATTAATTTCCTTTGGTCACCTTCTTCAGAATTTTTGGTCCTTCCTCTTCCTCCCTTCATTGTATTCCTTTTCTCTCTTTGTTTCTCCTCTCGCTCACATTTTGGGCGAACATACAGGAGAATGAGCAAGGAGGGACACCTACTATGCGATAGTGATTCGGGACATCATGGTGCAGGCCAAAGTTAGGACTGTAGGATCTAGATGGCACCAAGAGAGGGGTGGGGTGAATTGGTATATTAAATTTCTTTCTCTCTTCTATGTTTAACCTAGATGTGTTGTTTCAGCGGAAGCATACATATGCGAGTATAAAGGAACAGAGAAGAGAGTAAAGAGAAGAGAGAAAACAAACAACACAAAAACACATGCCAAGTTTGTTGACGAGGTTCGGCCGAACTCTTGGCCTACGTCTCCGCTCCGGTCTTCTCCACGAGATCTCCGGAGATCACTACTTCCTTCTTCAAGGGCGAAGGTTCCCTTACAACTTCTCCATTCTTGCACTGAGGACAAGAAGATAACCTCTTACATAATCTCACTCAAGAGCTCTTGGACCCTTCAACAAGGGGAACAATGACTTTCACTCACTCGCACAATATCTATCAAAGTTTGTCAAAGTTACTTCCCAAGACTCTTGG